>JAPMOQ010009177.1:986586-1021963 GCA_026543055.1 Argiope trifasciata
CTGGAGGAGATTTGATAGTCCGAAAGTGCTCACTAAAATTGCAAATAGATCTAGCTCTTTCGTAGTCAGAGCTTTATTACTCCTCTTCTAAAGATTAGATTTACATTTTCTGGGCATTTCTAAAAGCTATCAAATAATGACAAATTAAAAAATTACAAACTAAAAACTATACATTTAAAAGTATAAGCACATACAAAAACTATCATGAATACAATGTAATAGCAAAAACACAAAGCTAATCTAAAGCCAATTTATTTACATTGTATACCTGAAATAAAGCCAAATAGCAAATCAAGTTCGTGTATTTTAAAATCAAGTCAAGTCCATTTTATTTATTGATCGAGAATTAGATGGCTACAGCATTAAAAACACATAATTTTTAAACTTTTAAATGTTGTGAAAAAATATTTGAAATGAAAATACATTTGTCAACAGCCACACGTTAACTTTCAAAGCCAGTAGGACTTAACGCAAATGCATGATTTTCCTATGACATTGGTGTATGCAATGCAGATTAGAATTTTTTTATTTCCTTTATTATGTTTTATTTTAATTTATAAAATACTTCAGATGAATCCAAAAGATCGATTAATTAACAACGTTTGATTTTAATTACATCAAGCACTAAGAAAAGAAACATAATCTTTTGAAATAATCTGTCTAAACTATGCTACGCCTAACCTCATTACAGTTGGGCAAAATACTGGAGTCTTACTCATCTTTGGAGAAATTAGGGATTAGACTTTTGGCCGGAAAGTTAGTTTTTAATTAACAAAAAAATTAACTACTCAGTTAATTGGAATAAATAGTAGTCTATATCCTATTCCAGATTATCATCTATCTCTGTCTTATTATTTAATGTAATTCCGTTCATCCATTCTGGAGTGATTGACGGACAAACATCCATCCAAACTTACACACACACAACATCTTATATATATAAATAGGACTTTAATTGTTTATGGATCCAATAAAAATGCAATATTCTGTTGAAGAAGTAAAATATCAGCTTGAAGAACGAATTTTTATGTACTAGTATTAAATTATAGAATTAAGCTCTGATTTTTAGAAAAGAACATCATTTAGAAATGTACAGTCTATAAAATTATCATCTTTGCTTACTGTTGAATTTAAACTTAGCGATTATATTTATGAAAATTTGTATTTTTAATTTTTAAAATGAAAACTATTTTATATGAAAAATACGAAATTATCAACCTTTGTATATCTACACTGGAAGAACTCTGGATAAAATATTTTATTAGCAATAAATATTATTTATAAATCATTTTTTGAATTTAACCATCATTTATAAATCTACTGTCATGCAATATCTTCGAATATATATTTTTCTAAAATCTATTGAGATTTCTAAAGCCAATAAATTGATATTAGAAGATAGGTAGTTTTCCTGAATTTTTAAATGTTATAAAAGTGATTTAAAAGCATATATATATATACAAGCCTGTGAAGGTACTTCACAGCAAGAATTCAGTTGAACCACAGGGAGGAACATTTTGACGATGAATTTGTCGATAAGTTGATAATGCTTGAAACTGAGGGATTTTAATGATCAATCCAATAGGGACTGAGATACACCGAGATACTCCTGATTGGCCCAGAAGGTTCTTGGCCTGCCTCCTGGGAACTATAAAAGGACATTAATCTCAAGTTGCAAGGAGTGGTAAGTTGAAGTGTAGTTGGAGTCGTAAACATGTAACGAGTGTTCGGCTGGATAGTGAAGCAACGGTGGAAAGCCAGTGTTTTATAGAGCTCGTGCTGAATCCTGTTGTCTACTTTGCAATCAGCGTCGAATCTTCTGACGAGTAGCCAGTCGTGTGGTAGTGACTGATACCGCTCAATATAGAGATAGTTGAGAATCTCAGTCGTTTGGAGGGACCGAACGTAGCCCCGTTCAGCCATCTTTCCTGCTAGATTCTGTGTAGTTGCTTTGTTTGCTGTGATCAATTACTACTTGTGTGCTACTCTATTCTGTAGTGTGTGTGCATCTTGAATTCATATCGCCTGAAAATATTTGTCCTTATTTGCTCGTGTTCTTGATGTAAATAAACGTCACCGTGTGCTTTCTAAAGTGGTCTGCTGATTTAGTTCTCACTCTATACACCCCCTACTAAAGATCCCGGTGAAAATCTATAATAATATACACACACACATAAAAAAGCAATAACAGGAAACGCATTCAGTACGAAAAAAGATTCCAATGTTTAAGAATTTCGATCATTGTAATTATCTATCTCATGAGCGGTTTAGATTTAGCAAGCAATATTATTATACTAGCCGCCTTTGGCGACCCGCTGGTTCGCCATAAATAATGGGTTCTAAAATTTTAAATTAAATCACATATTCATTAGCCTTGAAGTAACTCCGGGCATTGATTGGCCTGAAATAAATATTTTCTTTAAGATGATGGAGGGAATTTTCTAAAAGAACACGGGTTCCTAATAATATTCTTTAATTTCATATATCAGTCAGTTTTAATGATTGATTTAAAAGACTGATTGATGTAGCAACTTTTACTTAAAATATTCATAAAAATATTTTGTAAAATATGGCTCATGTAGCAAAGTATGAAGAAATCTAAAACTCATTATTTATAAATGCATTGTTTGACTCAAACTACATAAAATGTAATTACTTACTTCATTTAGCTCAAATTAATAGTATTAAACAATATATATAATATTTTACAAATTGGCCATTGGAAAGGAATTTGAAGGCATATCCTTATAAATTCAATCCTGTATAAATAAAGATAATTTATTCAATTAATGATTTAAATATTGCAAAAGATCATAGAATCCTTTACCTTGCATTTTTTAAAGAAAATATCACATTTTATATTTATTTTATTTTATCCAGTCACGTATTAAAAGTTGCATTTCTTCAGATTTAATTTGCGATGATAGTTTTTTTTTTTAATTTGAACTTCTGTCAAAATGAAGGCAACACGGTTATAAAACCTAATTTTTTCCCTTTGACGTGCTCTTGCAGATTTTATAGAAACCTTAGCTTTGCATTTATTTTTTTAGAAACTATCCCAATTTATAATGAAAAAAAATTGAATTAATGATATATATATATATTGCAAACGATAATAGAAATATGCCATTAAGTCGGGATTCCAATGCATATCCTGTCTAAATACGATGTGGTTTACCGTAAAGAAGATTTATTGAATTAATTATTTAGATATTGCAAACGATTATAGAAACCTTTTCTTTGCTTTTATTTTTTCAGAAAATATCGCATTATATATTTATTTTATTTTATCCAGTCACCTGCAAAAAGTTGCATTCCTTTTGATTTATTTTCCGATGATAGTTTTTTTTTTATTCGAACTTCCGGCACTCTTTTATTACATCCAGTCACGTGCTAATAACATGGTTAAAATATTTCTTTAAAAATTCGTTAAAAAGAGAAGCTTACGTTATAAACTAAGAAAACTGATATCGTTAGAAAGCTAATTTTTTTAATCTTTAAATTGATATAAAAATCATGTTTGTACAATAATATTTTCGGAAGTTATAGCGAAAAGACGTCGAAATTTCGTTTGAATTTTAATTAATTCAAATTCTAATTAAAAATTCGAAAAAAGGGCTCCAAGGTGCACATTCCCGACCACCAACGTATACATGTAGCAAATTTGGTAGCTGTATGTCCAACGGTCTGGCCTGTAGAGCGCCAACACACACACACACGCACACACATTGAGCTTTATTATAAGTATAGATATAGATTGGAAATTCAATCACCCTCCCATTCAAATTAAGTCTTAATTAATATAATTAATTAAAATTTTAATTATTGATAAAAGAGTAAGAATAGGGGCATTTCATGGAGCATGAAAAAGGAATCAGTTCCAAAATCACTACTCTTACTAATTTTATGCCTATCAAAATGGAAATTACTATTTTGAAAGGACCATAAAAAACAAGTTACAAATATAAGATTTTACTAAAAGTTTTATCACACAATAACCGAATGAGCTAGCGGAATACTAAAAGTAACTAGTATTCAATAAGATAATATTATTAAGAATCTATAAAACTGCTTCATTTAGTGCTCAATAACAAAAAGAAAAGATTTACAGATATTTTAATGGAAACTGAATTTATTCCAAGTTAATATCATCTCGTCTTTGGTGACAATTTGACAACAAATTAGGTGATTTTGATAATGAAAATAGAAATTAAGAAAATGCAAAAAATTTAGTTTTATCTTTATTAAATAGAAAGATTAGAAGATTCTTTTAGATTCTATCAGAAAACCTCTTTGTAAATGGGGTGCTGAAGCGACCATAATCCTTTTCAATTGTTATGTCAATGTGCTATTTTTTTAAAATTTAAGATTTGAATGTTGGTATTTATTTTTATTGGTATTGTAGTTTGCGTATAATGAAGGTATGTTTTTGTTGCTGTAATCAGTAACATTCGTGTAAATATAAGATCGTTTATTATTATAAATATGACTGTATTCTCAATTCATTAAATACATTAATTTAATACAATATTTATACGAATATATTACCCTTAAATGAAACATGAATTTCCATACAATATTTGTATCAATTTATATCATGATTTACTAATGAAAGCGTTCTAAAATATGCACAGATACTTATGCATACTCTATCTCATTAAAATAATAAATTATTAGTAATTGGGAGTAAATTATTTTGGTAAATTCTAGTAGCTTTGAATATTTTTCAAATCAATTATTTTATTTTATTTGTTACAGAATAATGTTATTATGGTTAAATGATAAAAAGCAAAACATCTGCAAAACTATTTGCTGTTTAATATGTGCAAATTTGAAATTCAGAATCACGAGGAAGGGGATTCAGAATCAAATAATAATCAAGAAAATGATATTTAATTGTGAAATTTATTTGACAAGAATGAACCATCCCATTTCAAACTCCAAATCTGAAAGTAATTTCTTAGCTGAAAATGCTTGTCAAGAGGTAAAGAAGAAAATGCTAAGCCATAATGATGTAGAAAATATCTAACATTTTAATATTCTTTAAAAAATTATGAAAAATTCTTTAAGGTAAGACGAATTTCATGTAGAATTTTGCAAGGAATATATTTTGTAATTCCCTAATTATTGTTATCATAATCAAATTTTGCATCAAAGTAAATAAGTCTTCCTTTTAAGTTGAAATTATTGCATTTTTACTATTTCACAAGCTATATTAAGATAAACTTAATGATATCCGAGCGCTGATAAACCATGCTCTCATTTTATCTTATTTTGATTTTAAAGCAAGATATTTTGTTCTTGTTGTGTTGCAATTAAATTACCATTTCATAAATAATCTCACTGAAAACTTTTAACTTCTTTTTGAAATTCTGAATTTAAGAAACTGAATCATATGTAGTTTAGTTTATTTTGATATTTAAAAATTTTATTTTAAATTTAAAAAAAATTCATTTGATTCTAGTTTTGAAAATTAATTTTTATTTATGAAATTTTATTGCTACATAGAATGCAGTCGGATCCGAGTAATGTTTCATTAACTAGATGCTCATGATTTCAAAATTATTCTTCGAAAATATAAATTTTATTTACTTATAATAATCATTTTTAGTTTACTCCAAATCTGTTTAATTTTGATTTAGCTGCACATTTACATTATATAAACACTTTATTAAATGTATGTGTTAAAACCAGAACTTAGCCATTGCTAAACTGATCAAATATATCCAGAAGATATTTCCCAGAATGCAATAACGTTCCTTTTGTATGACACCTTAGCGACAGCAGTTTCAAAATAACCAGAACTTAGAAGTTCAAAGGCTTTTCAGGGAATTCATCGGAGAATTAAGTAAATAACAAGAATCGAGTTCTCACGGTTGTCGTTACGATTACAAAAGATTCGATTTCCCAAAGAAAACATCCAATTTCCTTTGGCTATCATTTCAACGACCGTTGTGTGGAAACGACAGATAGCTCCGGAAATCTTCTTTAAAGATTATTCTTTAAAAACTTCTAGAACATTCTTTTATAAAGAAAATTCTTTTTAATTTAATCAAGTAAGACTTTTTCTGAATATATAATTCTAAATTCATCAATGTATTTTTCATCATCACTTGAAAATAATTACTTTGAAAAGGAATATTCATTGAAGAATTTAGCACTGAAAGTCAATCATGTTAATTTCTACCAATCAATTATACAGAAGGGTTATTATTAAACTTCTATAAATAGCATCTTACAACGTAAACAAGTGGATAGATTACAACGAAATTTAGTGTACATAAACTATAACAAGAAGCATTCATGGCATTTTGAAAAAAAGTTCCAAACTGTCCAGTAGAGGGCTCGTTTCCAAAAAGATTAATACGACAAATGATTAAAACACCGAAAAAATATATTCTCTTTGAGAGAGAGAAAAAAAGTTCAATTTGCAGAAACAAGAACATATTAGGACGATATTTTATACGAAGAGCAATTGTTAATCGTGTCCAAGACGATGTACGGAAAGGTGCTGCATGAGATCACCCTCATTCACTTGCAAAATTTCAGGTCGATAAACAGTGTGTTAAAAGGTAACTGATCAATTGTTATGCTTCACATATTGTGCGATATGGAAATTCCAGTGTTTTCCTTTTTTTAATATTATTACTATTAATTCTTGTTCTGTATTGTTAATGTTGTTTGTGCATTCCATTTTGGTCTTTTATTGTGTAAAATTTAATGCCTTTTTCGGGAAAAGCTTCCTTTGGTGGTCATTTTATAACTAAAAAAAACTTCCAAATTCCGTGAATCTCGTGTGTAGTCTATGTATCAAGTTTTTTTCGATCCATTCCCTCTTTTGCGTTTAGAATGCTGATTATAGGAGAAATTTAATCACAACCACCCTGAAAATTTTGATGTTTTACAATTAAATTCAGGCAATGTGAATATAATATAATATTTATACATTAACGTGCTGAAATTTCTTAAACTTCTGATAATAAAAAGCTCATCTGGATATAAGCTATTTCAGTACTAATCATTCCAATTTGTGCCATCCGAAAATTCAGTCATATTGAAACAATAGTGGTCAAGTAGATCATGGAGAACAACTCATTCATAAAATATATATCGATGCATTACTTTGGGGACACGATGGTTAAAAATAAGACCAAAAATTAAAAGGCTCAATCTCGATGTATTATTTTAGGAAATACTGGATAAAATATTGTTAATGGATAAAGCACATAATCTTTCGGGGTTCAATTCATGATACTTAGCTTTTCGTTCTTGAATCGATTATTTAATGGGTAGACAGAGAAAAATGTTTAACAATATTTATTGAGATCCAAGATTATAAGAAAGGAACTATTTTTTACTGGAAAGGGCAGATATTAGTTTAATTATGATTTCACAGCAAAATTTTCTTATTAATTGCTCCAGATTCCATCTCATGCAGTGATATCATTTTTAAGTTGATTTAGTTACATTAAGACCCGTTTTAAATCAACGGGCTATTAACCATTTTTAATGAAAACAACAGAGATTAATTTAACTATTATACAGTAACCACATGACTTTCATAACACGGTTTTCTAGGGCATTTTAAACATACAGGTTAAGAACTAGTATAAAAAGCAACCTATGAATTTTGTATATATTTCTCTTGGTATATTAATATATTTTATAATTTTTCAAAATACATTACCAGTAGAAGAATTAATCATGATTGAACATAAATACAAAATCAGTTGAATGCGAATTTTCATTGAAAAATTCTTCTGTACAATTATCCTTATCACTAAAATCCCTTTCTGCTTTATTTAAAAAAATCTGGAGCACTGCTTCATAATAGGATCAGTAAATTGAATGATAATTAGAAGTCTAAATTTTAGCGACACCTGCTAAGAATTGTTTATTACTGGGACGCTTCATATCTTCTTGCGCACAGCCTACCATCCTGCTGCGAGATGTGGTGTTACAAACAATGGTTGAAGAAATAACTGAATTATTTTAAAAAGCATTCGTTGAAAGCAGTTTGGCAAATGCACTTGTATTGAAAGTCTCAAAAAAGGAAGCTACAGATTCAATCTATTTAACTGAGCTAAAAATAGAATAGACGTGATCGAAATTCCATTGCGAGTTACATCCCCAGTTAAGGGCAAATGCAACACTACAGCTATTTTGGAACATACTTAATATGAACTTCGAAGAAATGATAAGGAAAAAGCCTGAGTTAGCATTCCCTCCTGTTCCCTAAAATTTCAAACCACATCAGCAGAAGGGTAATTTGCCTCTATATATTTTATGTGCATAAGGCCCACTTATACGAAAAGTCTACTTTGGAATTGGAGCTCGAGTATTGAATTTGCTGAGCCCAAAGTCGAGATTTTATCACCAAGCTACCACAATCCAAGACATATACATTTTACACATTTCTGGAATTGTTGTAAAAGTGTGGTCACTATATCATATACCGAAACTATTTAATGAATAACTTATTCATATTTATAGAGTTTATTCCTGAACAAATTTATCTTCGTTTACTATAGACTAGCTTTAGGCAGTGCGTCTGAAACGATCGCCTCAAGTTATCTCATCTGAAATTTCTAATTAAAGTTACCAGAGCGGATGAATAATACGCAGGAAATGGAATCAAAGACCCAAGAATGCTTTACTAATCCCACTTACTGATTCTTCACACACATTCAGAATTGCATCCTTTCATCCTTAAAGGAATTGAAACTCTAGAAAATAATTCAATCAGATTTTAGGTAGAAATTGCAAATGGAATTAAGTGGGCTCAATGTTTATGTAAATTAAAATGCAGTGTAATACAGAAGTTGGACTGAGAATGAAGAATTTTTGCTGTCTTTTAATATAATGGGTCCCATCTTTTAGAGAATAAGACAGTTTTAAAATTCCCGAAGCTTATTATTAAAACCTTACTGTAATGAGCTAGAGATTGTAAATTTCAGCACCAGAAATTAAACAATATTTAAGGTTATGAAAATCTATATTTATTGTCAGTAAACACATTTTAATAATAATTTATTTGTTTTCATGGTATGCAGGGCGTAGCAGAAATTCGTTTAACTCCAAAAGTTGAAGATGAATGAAGCAATACTTGGAAAAAATTTCTATTTATCAGAATATAATCAGAAAGGCATTTTTTCTTGAAATAGAAAAAAACCCTCTATAAGTATCTAAAAGAGGGCACATACAGATAATACTGAAATATTTTATTCAAATTAAATAAATATTGACAAATAATGGGAAAGATAAGATGAAACTATGCATAATTTTGAACTAAAAATTTTCAATATGTTTACTGCAGAAAATCTTGTAAACAAATGAAATGTTCAGTTGAGTGTAGCAGGTAGTCATGGATAGCATCAATGGTCCATGACATCTTGCAGTTATACCAATATGCTAAGGAGTTCCGTACACTCAAAAATCTATCGAAATGATGTATTATAATGATGATAATTACTTAACCTTTTCTTATCTTTTAGTCTACAGTAATTGAATTTAATAGAAATGATTTCCCGCAGATAGTGGGGCGGAACATCATCCTACAAAGAGGTGATGACGGTTAACGCTTGTTTTTCTTAAAATAAAAGAATAGCATAGTCATTGAAAAGTGAAACTATCCACTACGGATTCTCATCCGAATATAGGACAACATTAAAAAAACAGAAAAAAAGGCCGGAATCAATTTCTGTAAAACCACATCGAATGGTAACTTGAGGAGAATGCAGTGGCTTGGTCAGGTACTCATGAGGATTTCACCGAGATACGACTATTTAATGTGCCATCTGAGAGAAATAGGCTTAAATAGCGCTCATGGTGTTCACAAATCATTGAGAGTTGAATTCCAGCTATCATGTAGAAAAGTTTAGTCATGTATTTGTATGTGCCTACAAACCAGATACGACTATTGAAACATTCTTATCTCCATCAGTGAGAGATTGGCTTTAATAGTTCTCATAATGTTCACTAATCATTGAGAGTTTTGCTTCAGTTGTGCCAGCGTCCATATAGCAAACTTTAGTCATTTATTTGTATAATATTTAGGGAAACGTCTACATTCTTTAAGAATACAAATGTAAGATTCTATGCAGAATGCATAGAGTCGAGCATTCCGGATTGTCTCATAACTTCAGAGAACTCTTACACCCTGTTGATGATGTGTGCAAACAACGATACTACACAAGTAAAGAACTCATTAATTGTTTTAAAAAAAAAGTCTGAATTTTGTTACCGAAAGAGTAAACATTGCAGAATAAAAAAACAAAGGCAATAGACAACATATACTTGGTGTAAAATTGATTCAAAATAGACGAAAAAAGAAAATAAGGAATAAAGAAAATAAAGTTTAAAGAAATTAAGATGAAAAATAATAAAAACGATGAGAGGGGGGAAGTAAAAAGTAAAAACAAACCCGGAAAATTAGTGAAAAATTATAACATTAATAGTAAAAAAATAAAAAATAAGAAAAAATAATAATACAATAAATAAAATATAATATTATAATAAAATATAAATAAATAAAATCCGTTAAAAAATTTGAAGCAGCTGAGACAGCGGTAGAGATTGCTACATTGGGCGAACAATAATCTTGCATTTATAACTGTGTGGTCAGTGTCTATATGTATTTATTTATTGCATCACTTGCATCTATAAATTAAAACATTTGCTACATATTATGCATTAAATCATTGCTCTGAATAGTTTCGATGTGAAAAAAACTATAAAAGACTTATTTATATCCAGATTTCTTAGGATTATAAGATTATCAATATCAATATAGAGAGTTGTAACTTTCAATATGGATATCGATAGTTATTATTCAATTTTGACTTAAATATTAATTATAGAAACAAGTTTATTATAATTTTAAATTAAAATGAAACAATATTTAACAAATATTGATGAAACAATATTTAATTTAAAGGCACTTACTACATGCTACACGAAATTTAATCCAAAATTTCATTCTATCTTTTATCATGAACAAGAGTGTTAAAATATTATCTATTTTGTAAACAAAAGATCTATACCTTACAACATATGACATTTTAACACTCATTCGTTTTTTTTTTTTTTTTTGAGAACATTGAATCGAATAAATAGCATTTTCTTAGCGCAAGGGTTTACAACCTCTATATTTTGTATAAGCAATGTTTGCAGTACCCCATGTAGAAGTTAAATCTGTAGAAACATATTTTGATTATATATGCTTCGCATTCATCAATGAATGTCCATAGATCAACTTACTCTATGCATTTCCACCCACACATATTGTTCTCTAACAGTGCAGTCAACCAATCACAACAGACTGTTGCTAGTATAACATGTGAAACTGCACCAGTGATGACGATAGGCACGAGCTGGGAATTGAAACTCTCACGTGATTGTCTCATCAAATATGTACGGTATTCTGTCGAAGCAGAATTGAATTGAGTGGTTTTGGTGAATATTGAGTATTAAGTAAATAAATCAGAATATGCGGAAACGTATGGAGCTGTTAATACTAATTAGTAAAGTTATTGCCTAACATTCAAATTTGTTCCAAATTCTATAGGCATAAGAAATAACTTTAAAAAAAATTAATCTTAAAAATAATGATTATTTTTTTAAATATTGGATAGGTTTGATCTATTAGATATTTTCAAAAGTGGCCAATTAAAGCATTTTAATAAAAAAAAATCTAATGAAGAATTTTTGAAGTTTTTAACAAGCAATCTTAAGACAGAATCAGAATTAATTACTTTAATATTTGTTGTTATATTAATTTCCATCTTAAAGCAATACTAATTTGGGATGAACCCATAATTTTGAACAGCGCTCAGATGACGAGAATAACACTTGAGCTGGAACGTCCTCTCCAAACTTCGGTGCCAGCAGAAGGATTCGATCCTGTCCAACCATTTTTTATAGTTATAATAAGTTTAGAAATTTATTAACCACTTGTATAGTTTAAAATTGCAAGAATTTATAATATTAATACCTATATTCTTTTAATAATAATAAATTTATATTTCATGTCTAATTTTATATCAGCTTTATAAAATAAAATCCTTTTAACGATTATTTGAATATCTATCTTAACTACTTACAGTATAAAAATTATTCAATGCCAAAACATTAATAAAAGTATATAAAACTACAATCTAGGCATAAGAAACGGTTATCGATACTTAAATCAATTTAGAAAAATTTACATATAACATTTTGATCTGTTATTCTCGAAATTCTCAAGATCTCAAGTTGAAAACAATGTGCAGTTAAATGCAATGTGTTTTATTAATAGCTACTGCATTTTAAAGAACAAAAGTAGCCTTTTATTACATTTTACAATTGACTTTTTCCGATACTAAGACACTTTATGTAAGATAATTTTTTTTCTCTGTAACCAGTGGCGAATTTCCATCTAGGCGGACTGGATATTTTTCTAGGTTCGCAAATATTATGAGAAAGAAATTATATTTTCTCGGCAGTAAATAAAAAAGTAAACAGTGTAAAATCTATGAATAATGAAATAATATGAATATATACAAATTTTTCATGTTAATTAGTCAACTCATATCTATTTCATTATGCTCTTTTAATTATCAAACCAAACCAAATATCATTTTCATTAATACTACGTGGTTGCCTGGACCATTTGAATTCAGAATAGTTAAATGTAAAAATATTTTTGAAAAAGTTAATAATAAAACTTTTTTACTTAAAATAAATCATTAATGAATTGTAAATGTACTTAGAAGCGAGGTTAAGTTGATGGTCTCAGAAATGTATTACCTGTCGCCATAATATATTAAAATCCGGCACTATCTTTTGATTTTGGATTTGTATCCAGTATCAAAATGCTCAGATACTTTCAATATCTAAGTATGCCAGTTCATACAATGATATTTCTCGTTTTATCTCTTTGATAATTATCATAATCTAATTGAATTTTTTGAAAGAAGCATTATTCATTTTAATCTTTAAGAAATGAGTATAATATAATGTTTGGAAGCTATTTTACATTTAAAAATGACTCTAAGATGCTAATTTTAAACCTATACAATAAAAAAAAAGTATTAAGAAAAGAGGAAAATTTTAATGACATTTTATCGATTGTGGAAATTTATAATCATTTATTAAAATTAATTAAGAGAAGAATGTTACCAACAGTTATTTCCTGGCATACGTACATTGCTTCTAATCCTCGTTTTGCAATGACTGCCTTACCAGATAACGTTAAATTCGCTATCAAGCTTAAATTTGATTATGTTACACTTGAAAGACTGAATGCCGATAAATTAATTTACAGAAGAAAGATAATTGCAGCCTGAAGATATTTTTTTCAGTTATTAAATTAAACCGCTTTCACTGCTAGCAGGTAATTGAATCCTGCGTTAGTTGCTACAAGATTTCTCTCTTTAAGCTGAAAGGCGTTAGGTGGATATTGTGTCGAATACTCAGAATAAGATGTAATTGGAATGTCACAGAATGAATTGATGTCGTTAAGCTGAAACAGTTCAACTGACATGTTTTATTATAGATTTAATCAGAACTTGCTCTTAGTAGAATTATAGTCATGCTTAATTTACTTGAATATATATCCGGTATCTCTACAATCTGGGAATTATTCAGGATAGCGCTTTAGATATTTAGTTCTCAATAACTTTTAATAAACGAAGAGGAATCTTCTCTATGGCTGTCTCCTAAAGCTAAGTATATAAATGCAATAGAGCGCTTAAGGATTATAAGAAAATTGCTGATTAAATTATGACTATTTTGAAATGACTCATGGAGCTGTTGTTTTTACAATAATATAGTGTTCATGATTTTGTACAATATTTACATAGTTGCAGCCTGGATATGTTTTTTTCAGTTAAATTAAATCGCTTTCCCTTGCTGAAGGTATTTGAATCCTATAATAGTTGTAACAAGATATCCCACGTCAGGTTCGTAAGGCGTTAAGTAGGTATAGAGTCGAATATTCAGAATAAGATGTTATTAGAATGTCACAGAAATCATGTCATTACAATTCAACTGGCATGTTTTATTATTGATTTATTCAGAAGTTGCTCTCAGTAGAATTGTAGTCATGCTAAATTTACTTGTATATGTATTTGGTATCTGTAAATCAGGGAATTAATTATTCAGAGTTGCTCTTTCGACATTTGTATCGATATACAGTGGGTAAAAAAAGTCTCCGTACGCAGATACGAATGCAAATCAAAGCTTAATTTGTCAGACAAAATTCATAATGATAAAAATGAAAACTTAAAAATGAGTTAAAACTAATATTATTTAATATTTATTCACATTAAAAGGATGATAATACTGACAAAATTAAATAATAAATCTTAAAAACTCAAAAAATGCCGTAATCATGGAACAAAAAAGTCTCCGTACGGTGCCCTAGCACACGAAAAAAGTTTACAAAAATGCAAAATACATTTAACAAATATACATTTAATGATCAGTGGGCTCTCCTTTGGCCTTTATCACCTCTTTTAGACGTTGAGGCATTGCCCCTACAAGTTTTTTTGTTGTTTCTGGAGAAATATTACACCAAATACTACTAACGGCACTTTTGAGCTTAACTTTGTCTTTTATGTCATATTTTTTAAGTTGTCGGCCAAATCTTCCCACAAATGTTCAATGGGGTTTAAATCGGGTGACTGGGGAGGGCTATGAAGTTGTTGTTTAACATGGTAAAGGCACCACTCTTGGCAAATCTTAGAGGTGTATTTAGGATCGTTGTCCTGCTGAAAAGTAAATCCAGTTCCAAGAGATAGTTTCTTTGCACTGGATAACATATTTTGTTTAAGAATATCCAGATATCCATATCGATCCATATTTCCCTCGATGAACTGCAAATTTCCTACTCCAGAAGCACTCATACACCCCCACACCATAACACCGCCACCACCGTGCTTCGCAGTTCCGCATAAATTCTTACTTAGCATTTATTCGTTTGGTTTTCTCCACACCATAACTCGGCCAGCTGACCCATGAATGTTAAATTTTGATTCATCGCTAAAAAGAATGGATTCCCAAAAAGATAATGGCTTGCTTACATGCTTCTTTGCAAACTCGAGGCGCTTTTTCCTGTTGTACAAACTTATATAGGGTTTCTTCCGGGCCGCACGTCCGTGATAACCACTTTTTTAATGATATTTCTCACGGTTTGAGTTGAGACTTTAATGTTGTAAGCAACCATTAAATCAGCTGCCAATTTCGGTGCACTAATTCGTGGATTTTCAAGAACTTGGCGTAAGATGTTTCTTTTATGCACGCGATTTAATTTTGACGGCCTCCTGGATCGATCTCTATCCTCAAGTGAATGAAGTTTACGATATCTTTCAATGATATATTGCACAGTAGGCTTCGATTTTTTAATCCTTTCACTAATCCTTTTCATGGATAATCCATCATTTCGCAATTTAATCACTAATTCCCGAATAGCTCTGGGAACTTCCATTTTGAGACGATCAAGAACAAATTTGAACTCAACAACTGTCGAAATGTTGTTTTCTTATCAGTGATTAACTTTCTGACGCCAAAGATTTACTGCGGGCCTGTTTTAAATACTTCAGAAAGAATTTGCATAAAGCGTACGGAAACTTTTTTTGCTCTGCAATTTTCAATTTACCTTCTATATTGCAAATAATATGCCTTTCTCGTTTTTTAAAAATGAAAATTTACAAAAATCTCTTTCTATAGACTTATACTAAACACATTTAGACAGTATTTAAAAGAAAAAATGCAATACTTTACAAATTATGCTCATTTATTCTTAAATTTAGTGACCGTACGGAAACTTTTTTTACCCACTGTACCTCTTAATATACGAAGATGAATCTGCTTTGTGAATACTTTCAATAATTAAGCCTAAAAATAAAGTATATATGTAACTCGTTGTAAGATAAATTTAGATTGGGTGATTGTTATTTTGAAATGATTCACAGCAATGTTATTTTTATCAGAACAGGATTTTCATTATTTTGTCCACATTATTTTAGCACAAAGGCAGATTCTAATGAAAAGTGTTTATGTGGGACAATTCTTTTGACATTTTTAGTCAATAAACTTACCAAGATGTAATAATAAAACATCAGTTAAATGCCTATACTTATTACCAGTTTTCATTATTTTGTTCCACGTTATTTCAGCACATTGGTAGATTCACAAATTTTAGTTGAAAGAAAACTTCTAACGAAAAGTGTTTTTATGTGTTATATTTCTGTTCTTAGTCAATAAATTTGGCAAGATATAAGATAATAATAAAATATAAAGTAGATGCTTGTATCTATTATAATATTTGATTTAATTTGTCGATTGTTATTTTCTTCTTTTATAGCTGGTTCATCGTTATATTATTTTATATAAAAACCCTGAATATGATGAATACTTTAAAGCAATTGGAATTGAAGTCCTTGCTGCATCTTTCCACGCCGTTTAAAATGCTAAGTAGTAAGTGCACAACTCAACAAGACAAAACATATGCAAACAAATCAAACATAAGGGGTGCAAAAAGAAAAAGTTCCTTACCAGCGTAAGTTACCGAATTGTCGACAATCTCAGGAAACACATTAATGTAGATTTAAATTTAATGCATTTATGTTATTTCACTTAATTTTCTATCTGGCAAAAGAATAGCCTCCGTTTTGTTAGAGTTGAAGTTTTTCAGCTGTCACTAAATATGCAAAATTTTAATGCAGCAGGAAAATTGTTTATCATACTTTCTTGGAACTATACAAGATTAAAAGAATCTGGCACATTTTTGGACAATTAATATGACTTTACCATGCTTGGAAGGAAATACAGTAAGGTTTCCCATATTGTTTTTTCTTTTTAAGCATAACTATCTGTTTTAATGTTTTTAAAACCAATTTATCTGTTTTAATAGTTTTATATTTTAAGTATATTTAGCTTTTTGGAGTATATTTATATTTTCATGCTCATTTCTAAATAAGCTATTAACAAATTTCTATCGTATTTATCTCTAATATTTATATTGATATCAGAGTTGGATTTCTCTCTCATCAAATTAATCAGTTTTAAAGTTAAAATTGTGAAACTTTTTTAATGTATTACAGTTGTTATATAAACAGAGGGCAAAACGAATACTTCTTAGTAATTAATTTCATCCGAGCAAATTTCACAAAAATCAATGATGCATGGATTAAAATAAACACAGCGAAAGATGAGTTTAAACAGTTTCCTGGGGTTAGTTTACATTTTTAATGTTTGGATGAAATACGCAAAATAACATTTATTTCCCCAACATATTCTAATATTTAATAATGCATTTTAACGTTATGTATTTCGATTCATTCGAGAAAATAAATTCAAAAGTTTGTAAATTCTGCACGAGACAAGACCGACGAATTTAATTATCTTTTTCTATTGCATCATTCGATAGCAAATGGTGACTACTTTCTGAAGCTATTTATTGACAAAAATTGTTTTCCGTTAAGTTGATTTTTCTGTTTATGTTTTCTATTATAGAAGATCTGAATATTTTGCGTTTCCAACGCGAATTTTTAAAAATATTTGAAATGGGATGAGGATATTTTATACAGAGACATTTGTAAAATGTTTATCAAGTCAGGATGATTATAGTTAACAATGGAACTAATTAAAGTATCTTTTATAAAGCACTTTAAATGCAAAAAATAATGGAAAATTACTGTAGAAAAATATTTAAAAACATATTTGAAATAGAGTTGAAAATCAAAAAAAAAAACTCGTTTAATTGGACAGATTTTGGTAATTTTTATTTTATTTGAAAACTCCTGGTTTTTATATTTGTCATGAACGATTCCTTGCCAAGTTATTCATCAAGAAAATTAGTTATGTTAAAATGCCATTAAATCTTTTATGTATAATCCTCATAATTCAATCAAAAATCTTACTTTAAAGAATTAAATTATTTTCTACATTAGAGCCGAATTCTTTAAATAGTTTTTTTTATTAATTTTATGTATTAAACAAATAATGATTCTTAATGGAATAATGTAATGCAAAATCGTATTACCTTTAATAGAATAACGAATTTATTTTCTATTTGTACATTGTCTTTCACTGATATGATCACTTCACTTTCATATTCTGCTTATAAATATAATATATAAGATAATAAATATAAGCTTTATCTAGTTTTCAGCAACAGAAGAAAATTAAGGAAGGAAACAATAAAAGCTGTTTGAAGTTTCCTGAAACAATGAGAAATGCTATAGAAATATATTAGCTTTTTTTTCTTATAGAGAAAAGTAATAATTTATAATTGTTGATATTTACTAATAAAGTCATAAGAAGTTTAATTTTTATATTATCACTCTATCCCAAGTAGCACAACGAGTTGTAAAATATTGTAAAATTCTGAGATATAATATAATATTAATCAATATTTCCCAACATAATACAATATTAAAAATAGTGGTGAAATGTATCACAATATTTTTGTGATAGGGCACAGAAGACAAGACATTTTCATACATTTTTGTAACTTATTTGATGAATCTTTGTAGCTGGAGGTGTATGTTTAATTACAATAGATAAGAAAATAAAAGTTTGTTCCCTTTTATGAGATGCCCTCCTTACTGAAACATTTATTTATTATTTCAAAAATGTATGAATAATATCACTTACTTATAATCAATGAAATTCCTTTTTTGTTGTAATTATAATTAAAAAATAATATTAATTTAAAATAATTCATCAAATTAAGCAATCTAAAAATGTTACATACATTGCATATAAGCTAAAATTAATATGATTGAAAAAATAAATTTTGCCTATTTAATGTTGTAATTACATTTATTGACAACATCTAATAGTAAATTTACCTAAAATCAGTTTATTTAATCTATAAAATATTATATAATATACATACTAAAGTCTGCATGGCAGATAAAATTAGGAACTATTGCAATTTAAATTAAAGCACGAAAAATATAGGGAAAAACTACAATAATAAGAGTAAAAAAATTACATACAGCAAATGTATAATTATTAAAATAATAGTGGCATATAAAGATTCACCCAAGCACTATAAATAAAATTAACTAACCAATATCAGAAAATATAAACTGAATGAAAAAGAAATAATTAAAAGAAAATGTTAAACCAAACTAAATTTATGTCCCATCAAAACAACCCTAAAATTATTTTTGAATCCTTATTACTCACTATTTATGGCAAACGTATTAAAAATAAATAGGTAAATATAGAAAATGGAATCATAATTACTTGAAAAAAAAGAAGATACCAGGAAAAAAATTGAATTGTAGATTCTCTCGGAAAACTGATAGTCATGTGTATGGTGTAAACGATTATTTTTATGCCAAGCTTTTTATTAAACTTAATATCTAAGATAACAGAATATCGAATTTTCTAAATGTTAAAAAAATCAAGGGAGAAAAAAAAAATTCCTAAAACTCCCAGTCTTAATTTGCACATCAGAAAGTCTTATTAAAACACGGCCAACGTTGGCACAATAAGTAACGTTAAATTTTAGAAAGTTCATTGATTTTATACATTGAAAAAACATTATGTTGATCCTTGGTAATTAGATAGAGCAAGAAGTTAAGATAATTTTTAATGATTAAAAATAGCAGTAAAATTATTATAACCAATTTTTTTAATGAAAGATTATTTTCGTCAAAAGTTTCTGCGGTAATTGGGATAAAAGGATGATGATTTTTTTTATTTAGCTAAGCATTTGAATATTTTCTCAGCCTAATAATTTAGAGATAAAAGTTATAGCTATACATTTATTATTTATGCATAATTTTGAAAAATATTAGGATTCATTTACTTTTTTTTTGTATCAGAAGAAATATGTTTAGATCTTTTTAGTAAAAATCCAATATTTCATTGATAAATATCAAAATATATAACGAATATTTTAGAGAGTACAAATTATTAAATTTAAGTAGAAATAAGTTCATACAAATCTAATTAGAACAACGATTGAAAGTTATATTTATGAGAAGCATTAGAATCGAATTCCTTGCTAGTTGTCAATTTTCCAAAAAGTATATATCTTTTCATATTGCAAGATTTAGATGGTTGATGAATCAGACTCAAACAAAAGCTGCATGAAACTTTTACAGTTCTTGATGGTTGCTGCAAGAACTGTAAATAATTATTGCATGTGGAACAGAAATTATTGTGCTTTTCTTATTTAACACTTTTGCCGTCCTCCCTTGTCAGCGAAAGGCTCTTTTATTCCTTTGTTTTTCGCTGCATTAGAACAGAAAAAAATAAAAACGCACATAAGTTAACATTTACAGAACAGTTTATAATGTTTTTTAAACACATTCAAAAGTTTTAAAATGTGAAAAAAAAGCTGAGGCACATCACGGCCGCAAGTAGAAATTTCACTTGAACGAGCTAGATGCGTTACGGAAGAAAAAGAGGTTAAACATAAATCGACATTTTAATAACTTAATAATATTACTTTCACATAAAGTAAATATTGGTCTAAGGTAATTTTAAATAATTTCTAGTGTAAAAAAATTGGGCGATTAGAAAATGTATTTCATAGAGTCACCAGTTAAAACAGTTAAATATTTTCATTTTCAGTGGTGACTGACATTATATTTTTCATTCAAGCTATATCAGTCACTATTGACAAATAAACAATTTTAGATGAATTTGTACAGCCATTTCTAAGTGACGATATACATTTAAAAAGTTATATTATCTTTATAAATTTTAATCTAGTTATCTCAAAATAAAACATCCAAATATATGAAGTTGCATCACAATTTTACATAAATCTCTGGTTATAAATATATATAAAAAAATCAAAATTAAGGTTTAGATGAAAAAGAAATCATAAATACGTTCGATTCTTAATTAGTTAAATGCAATTTTTTCTCTTTAAGCACTTTTAAGTATGCTGTTGATTCTTTTTATTCCCCTTAAGAAATATATTTAAGTAATTTGACAAAAATAATGATCAATTTATACAATTTACGGGAGAAAGCCCTTTTTTATTTGAAAAAGCATTAAAACAACGTAAAATGTATCCATTTTAATCATATCATTTTAAATGTATTCATTTTGACGGAAACATAATCCATCTACAAATTTATTAAACTTCATATTAATTCATATTATTCATCATCATTAACTTCATATTATTCATCATCATTAACTTCATATTATTAAAAAAATTATAGAAAATTAAAATGAGGAACAATACTTTCTTAACTCTTTAAAGAAATTTCAAATCAATAATTTCAAAATTATTTTAAATGCTGATGATTCAATGATTGTACGTAAAACTTTATATTTAATACAAAAAGGAAAATTTTAGTTGTTAAGTTCCATATTAATAATAAGGAAACAGGAGAACAGATGATATGTCTTTGCTATATCATAAATGTTCACATTTAGATTCGATAATTTTCTTCAATTTGTTTCTAATTACTGTGTTTAGTTAAGGATTTGTTTCATTTTAATTGAAAATAATTCAATTTTTTTAAAGTTTGAAGAATTTTTAAATTTAAATTTGAATGATATTTTTATTCAATAATAAAAAAAAAATCCAAGCGCATAATTAAAAAGGAAAATTTAGCTAATTTTTATTCAATAATTGATTAATTTCTTTTTTTTCCATTTTTCATATAATCTTCGCTAACAAATATAAAGTGTAAGCAAATAAGAGTTAATACATACTTGAAGTTATACTTTAAAAATTCAAAAAATATATTTAAATTTCTAATGAGGCTATTAGTTAAATAGATTCTATCCAGTTTTCCAACTGAAGGCATACATTTAAAATTTAACAATGACAACTGAAACATACCACAGTGTATTATCTTCGGCCTTATATGTTAGAGAGAAAAATATTTCTTCCAAAATGCACTTACCTAAAAGAGAAAGAAAATGACATATTAGTTGATACAAATTATTTTTGAAAATTACAATCAACTTTCATGAAAATGAATAAATTATAAATATCCTTATTGTTAAATAGTTCGATTTTGTTTATCAACTGCGTAGAGGAAAATATAAAGTATCCAGTATATAACACATAAACTGAAGTTTATAATTCTCCAAACACAGTAGTTTTAGGCATCATGTTATGAAATAGAATACAACCTCACTATTTCACATACCTCAAAACTTTTATATTTAAAGTGGAAATGAATTTCCCTAATGTATCCAATTAAAAATTATAATTATATTATTTTATAATATAATTCTAAAAATAGAAACGATTTAAAAATACTTATTGTGAAACAATATTTTCTGAATACTAGCACAAAAATACTATCAATCTAGTTTATTTTTAAATAACTTAAAATTCTAATTGTAATTTTAAAGAAAGCATATCATAAATCAAATAGTATGTGTGGTAAATTTGATACCTCTAAACGAAAATTCTGCTCTATAAAGCATAATCACTCACAATATTTATTATTACTAGAAACAAAAGAAAAATAACTATGCAAATATTTAAAACTATGTTAATATTAAACTTCAATTAGTTTTTCCTTTAGATACAAAATTTTCGGGTATTCACATCTTTCAGTACAAAATTCATTTTTGCATCAATACTGATTTAAAAATTAGTGATTTTTGAGTTTTCTAAAGATAATCGAGTTTAGTTTAGTTGACGACGTAATACTGTTCCAGTTTAAAACTGGTTCACAACTTATACTGTTAAAGTTAAGGTTCCAATCAGATAAGATTTATTATATTTTTTTCTGTAAATTTCTTTAATTAATCTGCCAGGTATTTAAAATAGCAATTTGTGACTTATTTTCTTTTGTATGTGGTGTATACTTACAGCTACTGATTCAATATCTACTATAATGATAATATATTTTCGTCATAATCTGCTTGAGGAATAGATATTCTGACACAAAATTAAAGATCTTACTTCAATTTTGAAGGATTTAAAAAAGGTAAAAAAGGATTTAACTCAATTAATTCAAGTTTGCAGAAATCATAAAAAAATTTTAAAATTCTATGTTGCAAATAGTGCGAAAATATTTCTTTAGGTTATTTTTATAAAATGATTCGACATATTATAAAATTATTTTCACGCACACAAATATTTTTCCAGATGACGTGACATATGTTCGAGCATTTTAGCTACCTCTTTCTTGCAACCAAATAGATAGTCTGTCTACATTTATGAAAATATTTTAAGATAAAAATGAAGTTTATTGTAATATTATTAACTATTTTTAGTAAAATAACAAATTTTGAAAACAAAAACTTTATATTCCCAATAATTATCTCACTCCCACTTTATAAAGTCAAGTTTATCTGCTGCGCCGTCAAGTTGTAGATCATCGTAAACTTACATATCATTTTATTTGACACGTTTGCTAACTAGTTCTGTTGCATCATATTTTGGTCTCTTAATGATAGGGAATGTGAGTGAATCTTGTTTAAAATTAATGGAGTAACGTTTTTGATGTTGGACCTTCTTACTTTCTTGTTACAGATTAGTTCAACACTGTCTCTACATATTATGTTTCCTGCATTAATTTGGGATTTTTCATTAAGTAAAAACTATATTCTGTAATAAAACACTTTGGTTACTTACTATTAAAAGTGATATAAGCAGTTTTCCGAAAGAAATCTTATAATAGGGCCAACTAATAAAGTCATTACATTTACAATTAAAGTTTATTATCAGTAAACTTTTCATTTTTCACTTCTCTGTGATACCAGTATACTCACAGAGAAATCTTTCTACTTTTCTTGTACGCTTTTCAATTTTAACGAAGACCCTATCGGTATGGAAAAATGGCTGTAGAACAAGGAGTTACTTCTATATTGCGACAAACTAATAAAACAGACAGTCCCATCTTTTGAGTAACGCAAGAACTAACGATTGCAGTTACATCTTTTTGGCACTAAACGCACACGTTTTTATTTTACCACATGATAATACATGTAATTTAAAATTCTTTTCCGTTGGATCAACATCCTTTTTCCAAAAATTCCTTCAATTCATGAAATGGTTCAATGCAATTTTATTCCGAAATATTTTAGAGCTATTATTGATTCACACATAAAATAATTAAGGTATTACCAACAAAAATACAAAATTTATATTGCAGTAATGTTTACAGTATATAATTTTTTTTTGTAAATTTTACAAATCTGCAAGATTTTTAAAATAGCATTTTAGAAACGATTTTGCTTTGCATAGAATGTAAATGTATTCGACTTATTTAATTGCTAATTATATTGGTAATATATTTTTATCTTAGTGTTATAGTTTTTTATGCTTGAGGAATTCATAGATGTTTTGATACAAAATGCATGAAATAATGCCATCACACATATTTTTTATTATTTCACGCATAAAATAATTAAGATCTCGCGTATAAAACTACAAACATTACTACAAAATTAATATTGCATTAATGCTTGCATTATATATAAATAAATAAGCATTTGTAAATTTTATAAATTTGCGAGATTGTTTAAATAATTGCTGATTTAATTGCTAATTTTACTGATAGTATGCTTTATGATCTACATGAGGAAATAATAGATATAATGCAACAAAGTTCATAAAATCGTTGCATCACCTTTTTTATTCTCAATTATTTTAGATATTTTATTATTTCACGCACAAAATAATTAAATTCTCAGCAACAAAACTACAAACATTACTACAAACTTTATATTGCAGTAATGCTTATATTATATTGATATTTATTATATTTTTTTGTGAATTTCATGTATCTGCTAGAGTTTTAAACAACTACTGATTTAATTTATAGTTTTTCTTATAGTATACTTTCATTTTAATTTGCTTGAATTAATCAATCATCATTAAATTTTGTCATCACCCAATTTTATTCTTTATTATTTTAGAGCATTGACACACATTGATTGTTTAGAGCATGGCCATTGATTTAGAGCACACACAAAATAATTAAATATCTTTCAAACTAAAGATTTCGCCCTTTATTCTAATTTTGATTTTGAGATTCAATTTAAGTTCAGAGGAGATAAAACTTATTATTGTTTTAAAAGTAAAAGAACGGTTGAAAATTTTCTGGAAAGTTCCTAAAAGTAACTTCAAAATTTTCTTTCTTTGGAATTATTTTTATATAATATAGAAATACTTAAAGTTCCAAATTACAATGCAGCTTTTACAAATAAAGAAAAATGTAAGCTCCAATTCTCCAAATATTTCGCCATTTAGTTACAAATGCAAGAATTTATCTTTAAAATAAACAAATATCGGGTAAAATCAGTGCTCTGAATTTTTAATTGTTGCAAGATAATGGCAAAGCTAATTGGAAACTCCATCCTTTTCTAACAAATGACATTGAGTGAGTAACCCAACTTCGCTAAACTTTGGCTTTAAAAAACTCCCCTTCTTTGAATATAATTCAATACACATGGCGGAGGATATACCATGAATCCTCTAGGGCTCCGAATTAAAAATAATTCTAAACCCAAGAGTGCTCAGAGGGAAATTTCGAATTGAAAACAGTTTCGGCCACTGTAATTTCCATTTTAGTTGGCGCTTTATGTCCAAGTAAAGGAAATGCCATGATAAAAATGCCGAGCACACATGGCAAAAAGCAATTTTCTTAGCTCGTTGAAATCATAACTCTATTAACTCTTCTGATTTATTTTAAATTAATCCGAGAAAATTTGAATGAGTCTGATGTAGAATCCTGCTACTGTATTTGAATCAAAGATATACACATACATATATATATAAAGTGTTTTATAAAGTTATCGCAGAAGACATTTATTCGAATTAAAGTTAATTCGAAAAAGAATATTTAATCGGATTACAGTTTTAAGATAAAGGGAGAGTCTAAATTTATTTTCTTATTACATGAAACCTCTTTTGTCGACCAGTCTGTTCTTACAGAATTTGAGTATTCCTTACTGTTAAAATATTGAGATATATTACATTTCTATAAATTTATTTCCGAAGACAAAAAATATGGGGGAAAAATTACGCATTTATTTTACTACAAATTGAAGAACGCGCAAAATAAAAAGCTTATATTTTACATAATAAGAATAGAAGAAAAAAAAATTGTTTTGAAATTAGCACTCCGAAAAAAAGATTTAAAAAAATCTTAATTCCTATATTGGCAAAAATACTAAAAAAAGGGTTTAATTGAATAATAAAATTTGCTTGAAATTTATCATAGCAATAGAAACATTGTTATCTGTTGTACATCAAATTAAAATCAGATTAGCATTATATGAAATGAAAACGCAATAATTAAAACTTAATTTTTGAGTTTTTATTTTTTTGAATTTGTGAAATGATCAATTTAGAATATACTAAATTATTAAAATCTTTTTGCTCAGTTTTTAATTTACTGATATTCTAATGATCTTTGTGAATTAAAAGTTTTCTAGTGACCTTTTTCTTTTCTTGAAAAAACATGCACTAGCTTTCCCCCAAATCCGCCAAAAGCTGAATATTTTACGAAAGAAGAACAAACATATTTACATCTGAAGGCATCGTGTTACATTTAAACTCCAAATTAAGTCACGAATAACATCTTTCCCTATTCTGAAACTCAAAAAATAAGGCTATTTATGAAGTTACTGAAAATGAAAAAAAAAAAATGCTTAGTTATAATTTATTTATAATGTGTTATTTTATAAGTTTGGATTCCTAAAAAATCACAACTTAGGCTTACAGTTATTCATAATCTTAAATGTTATGACTTTTTAATGTTTTTTTTAGAATTCAAGACTTTTTTTGCTGTTTTAATACGAATATAAAAAACCATGCGCATATGATACCCACATTAACATCAGGGCAATTTACTGGAAGTAATGTCCTCTTTAATTTTCAGATCGGGGATAAGCCCCTGCTGGAGCTATGCGCCCCGTCAACCATAATCTGATACCCACATGAATATTTTTAGAGTTCAAATAATATAAATCACTTATGCTTATGTGTTTATTTTATCCCCAATATAATATAGTCATTAAATACGGGTTATTTTAATTGACTCTTGCATTTATTTTTTATTAAATTCATTATCAGTTATAAGGGAATAGAATACCAAGACTTCGAAATAAACACTAAAAATTTAGAAATTCTTCAATAATATTTGCCGTTTCTTGCTGCAATGTAACTTCATTTTGTAGCACTCTCTTTTCCCCCTACACTATGATTCACTCATTACACGTCTTCCTCTGGCGAGTGCTTAGAGAGACAGTCAGTTAAGCCTCTGTTATCGTCATGTGTTGACGTGTTTTTTTGTCCACTCTCTGTTTGTGTTTGTGTGTAACGTAACCTTATATGTTTTAATAATAAATTAATGTTACACAAGAAGGCTTATCTTAATTAGAACCCACCAACCACCGGTCACAATTTTCAGTTTCTTTGTGCCAAATGTCATATCAAAAAATAACAAAAATTAGAAGAAAACTACGTGATGAAATATTAAATAAGTAATGAAGATAGTATTGTTGCGATGAATTTCAAACAATCTGTTGTTAAGAATTGTACAATAAATACTTTAAAAGAATCATCAAAATTCAGTAAAGTTATAGACGGTAACAAAATAAGTATCATTGTTTTTTTTTCTTTCAAATTTTAAAATGATGTAAAAATTATTTTTATTGAATAGTATTTACAGAAATTCCGGAGAAAAAATTCAAAAATACATCGTAATTTCAGTTACATAAAATCATGGATTTTTTTTGTTTTTTAAATCTTTCAAATATGAAATTTATCTCTAAAAATACTTTTGGGCCAAATTCAATAGCTTTAGACAAATTTTGAATCTTTAAAACTATTGAATGTATTTATATACACATCCCCTTTCATCATTAGTAGTAATGCACAAAAAATAATTCCAGATTTTCTTTTACATGAAAAAACGCTTCATCTATATTTTAAAAATATATCATCTGCTAGTATTCATGATATATGATCTTCTTGCGTAAATAATATATCATTTGCTTATATCAAATAAATTTATCTTTTGCTTCTGTGTGCAACCATATTTCACTTACCAACAATAGAGCTGCGCTTGTAAAGATAACAAACTTTATTTAGTAATAAGATGGATAGTTCGCTATCCAAAAAGTAGGTGTAAAAAATGAACATTTGCATTTGACAGCAATGAAAAATATGATACAAAACCTATCCCAACATCCCTGACAATAGACAGTGATTATAGATGCTTTAAATGGTCTGTTGATGACAACCAACTGTGGGATATCTAATTTTGAACAGGATGTTGATAAAATGCTGATAAGAAAATACGGTACATTTTTCTTCAAATCTAATAAGTAGAATGTAGATATATTTTTCAATCTTATATGAGGATCTATTTAAATTTTAATTTATTCCAAATGCTGATCATATATATTGGTTTTGAAAATTAAATATTTAAAAAAAAAACATTTGATTCCATTGGTTAGACACACTTTTAAAAATAGAAACCAATCTCCTTTCAGTAATCAATTTTGAAAACTGAAAAAGAATACAAGTCTATTATTTAATTAAGAATATTTAATAATAAATAAATTAGGCCCCATTAAATGTATTCGCTATTTTATATGATCATGTATCTATCTCAAAATATTTTCGATTTTTGTTGCATTTTAAATCTAGTTATTATATTGTTGCGAACCTGTAATTTTGCTTTCCCGCACATGTAGTATCATCATAAGAGATAATGATTGACAATATTCTGTAATGGATTTTGTCGTGTATCGCATCATTGATCCATGAGCTTGGTGATCGTTTGGGGACTAATTTGACTAGATAATACCAGAAGCATCGAGAATTATCTAATTCCGTCCATTGAGAAACCGAGGTATGGTCAGGTGCGCTCTGATTGGTCCAGAAGATTCTAGCCTTACCTCCCGAGAACTATAAAAGGCCGACTCTCTCGAGCTGTGGTATCAATTGAGTAGACCTGAATTGAGAGGTCTTGAATTGGTCATCGTTGTGAAAGGGAAGTCCTGAAATGAGGAGTCACCGATAGAATACCAAAGCACTGATGAAGTGTTGAATTGCTATGTGCCGTATTCTGGTGTCATCATGACTTGTGTCGTAATCCGTTGTGTGAAGTAGTGAGTCGGAAGCTAAAGAGAGGGGAGACAGAGGAGTAGTTCAGCCTTGTTGGAGAGACAATAGAGCAAGACGCCGAAAATCCACTCTCCCGCTGGCTCCTGTTTGGTCACTTTGCATGTTGTGGACGTTGCCAATTTCTGAATTTCTACTTGTGGTCTACTGTCTGCTGTAGAATGCTACTGTGCGCTGTCCTGTGTTCATCTCGGCTGTATATAGTTGCCATCTGTAAACATTTGTCGCATTTGTGCTTTTCTGCCTTCTTCATGTAAATAAACGCCGTCATTATGTTTTTCTACTGATGGACTGATCAGTGTTGTTTATCTTCTATACCATACACTCCACTACAAGTAGACAAATCCAATCTCCTTATAATATGCATCAAAGCTGTTATCATTTATCAAGCAAACCAATCTGTTTTTTCTCACTTAGTATTGAGCTTTTTGATATTTACTAAGCATCCTGAGGGTTGTCTCTAATAATGCTCGAATAGATATATACTTAATCTGATATGAGTGTAGCATTACATGAATTTAATTCGAAATTGTGTGGAATTATTATAATTCATTTAAAATGTTAATAACATATCTTCGTAAAAACAAAATATTCAAGAATCATTTAACGAAATTTATAAAGCACAGTTTTACAATTAAGAATCAATCTCCTTCCCTTATTCGTTACTAAAAACTAGAAATGAGTTCGTGAATTATTTTAAATTTAAATTTAAATCAATGCCACCCACTGGAAATTAATAATCAAAACAATAAAAGTAAAGAGCCATTAGGTTTATTCGCTATTTTATGTGATTAATGTTTTATCCTAATCTATTTTCGATGTCGATTTTAGTTGAATCGCTGGTATAGTTGTTAAAAGCTATAAAGCAGGTCTTCTTGATCTAGCAAACCAACCTGAAAGTTTTACTGAGTTTTGAACTTCTTGACATTAAGTATTCAGATTGTTTAATTTAATAGTGCTCGAATGGATGTATTCTTAATCTGACAAAAATTTAGTCCGACACAACGAAGTATTTTTTCCATTTCAATTCATTTTAAATGTTTACATATATCATCGTAAAAATTAAATATTCAAAAATTATTTAACAAAATTAATTGAGGTTTTATAATTTTGAATCAATCCTCTCTTATTACTCATTATTGAAAATTATAAAAAAATGGTTACATATTTTTAATTTAAATGTGAACAATTGCTATTTATTGAAAATTACTAATTAATATTACAAAATTATTCGCCGTCTTATGCGATTTCAAAATATTTTCGAATCTCATTTTGGTTGCATTGTAGCTACAATTATTATATGCAATAATTCAGTTATCATTGATCAAACTAGCCGGCTGGAAAATTTCACCGAATCTTGAATTTTTTTAAATATTAACTAAATATGCTAGATGCTGACTCTAATCCTATTTGTAGCAAAGTAAATGCTTTGTCTAATATACTAAATCATTAGAAAGAAACTTTTGCTTCTGTGTTTGTCACAACCAATCTCTTTCCAGAAAGCAATTGTGACCGCTTTTAAATTTACTACTTAATTATGGTGGAGAAAATACTCTTGCACCTGACAATTTCTTCAAAAGTAAAAGACATAAGTCTCTTCACATTCGCTTTGTTCTCTTCAGATTCGCTTTGTTCAGTCACGAGATTGTCTTCAACATTCCAAGAACATTTTTAATCCTTTTAAATTAAATAAAAAATTTTACAATTAAAAAATGCTCTAAAAAATATCAAAAACTACAATTTATGCTTATTCAGAAAATAAAAATGTTTTCTAATAAGGTGAAATTTAAGTTTTCAGATAATCCTCCGTTAGTTTCCTTAGATTTGATAAAATATTCTTAAAAATAAAACATTTTAGTTAAAATAATTTTTAGTGACAAAAATTGACATTTATGAAAGTTTAAATTTGACTTCGTTAAACAAATTTAATGTTTCTAAATGAGCTTTTAAATTCGAAAAGTACTCCTCAAAACACTTACTCTAGGTGGTTCATAGTCATTCTATGAAAATGTAAATTAATGTTCTAAAATTAGTTTACTTAAATAGAAAATAATTAATAATTAATAATCATTTAAAGCAGTGGTGGGGAAACTTTTTTTAAGACGGGCCATTTGTAATAACTAGACGATCGTAGCGGGCCAAAGAATAATGCTTAATCGTTAAAAAATTGATGTGTTCTATAAACATATACATATATTATTACATACACTTATTATTTTAATAGTAAAAAAGCAAAAGGTAAGAAAATTATAAGCACAAAATATAAAATGAATTTAGTGTAGTTCTTGATGTGAAGTATTATCACTTTATTTTCTGGTGTCATTACTGGTGCCTGAGAAAAATGAAATTGAGACTGTTTTATCAAAATTTCATCATAGTCCGGTTCCATTTACGAAGCAGAAATTCTTAAAACTGATGAAAGGTGCTCATCTGTAATTCTGTTTCTTAAAGAAGTTTTCCTAAGCTTCATTGTTGAAAAGATTTGCTCGCATATATAAGATGAGCCGAACATTGTCGTTATCCTCATTGCATGAGTAATTGGATTTGGGAAATTATCTGGACTTAAATTTTCATAAAATTCTAGTAATGGTGCTGCATGAAAAGTTTGTTTTCGGAGAGTATTACAGTTCAGTTCCATTAAGTTGAAATTTTGCATCAACTTCTTCGTAATTAACATTGAATGGGGTCGCAAAAATACTAAACTCTGGTTCCATTTTTCTAAAGTCCTGAAATCTCCTTTCAAATTCTGAAGGTAGTTTTCTCAAATTAATTTCGTATTTTTTAATCTTATTGTTTGATATAGTGAATTTTAAAAATTGTATTCTTGGAAAATGAGAAAAATCAGATTTAGAGATCTGATTAGCAAATAATAATAACTGTAATTTGAAACTCTTCAGGTATTGCCAAATATCGTGAAGAAACTGATTTTTCCCTTGCAGTTTATCGATGCGATTTTCAAATTCACAAAATATATCAGCACCAGTCGTTGTTCCTTTCATTGACTGGAGCCCTGCAAGTTCTGTAATTTCAAAATGGGCGTTGATTCCTCTTACAAATATGAGCAACTGCGCAGTATCGCTGATATCTGTACTTTAATCCATGGTAATTGAATAAAAAATAATTTTTTGAGTTTTTGTAGTCAGTTGTGAAATTAGATTTTAGACGGCACTCTTAAACGGGCCGAATTAAACCTTTCCGCGGGCCGGACTTGGCCCGCGGGCCGTAGTTTCCCCATCACTGATTTAAAGCATTGTTTAATGTATATAAGCCTAGACATTAATTATTAAGTATTGTAAGAATTTTAGAAATATATATAGAAATTTTATTATTTCTGGCATTTTACTGTTAATAAAATACATTAATATGAAAGAATTACAAAAAATATATATAATGTTGAAGGTATTTACAATTAACAAAAGAAAAGTTTTTTTCTTCTCTTTATAAGAATTGCTGCAGATGAAAAAAAACCATTGAAAATACAACCAAGAAAATGGGATTTTTTTTCATAATGTGAAATCATATAATTAGTACATACTAGGAAAAAATTAATATATTTTTGTAAATTGTATTAAATTAACTTTCAGATTCCCAAGACTCTCCTTCTGCAAATCCTTTTTTTTTATAACAGTGGTATATTTTCATCTACTATCAAAATATCAATAAAACCTGACTCATATTTTACTATCCTCTAAATCTTATTTATAAATTAATTGAATTTGCTGAATTTATAACAATGTCTTATTTTTAACATTACAACAGCATAAGGTTGAATTTTGAATTAATTAAAATTAATTTTTCGAAACTTACATCGTCTTGACTACCTATACATCTGCCAGAACGATGAAGCAATTATTTTGCCTCATGAACCACTACCCATTATTAACATTCCATAAAATATGTGATGATTGTTTGTAAAAAAGCAAGATATCAAACGACTCCTTTCTTTTCAAAATTTAAAACACAAAATTTTCCTTTGAAAAACCAACTTATTTCTAAATGAGCTGTTGATTTAACTAAACGGGTTGTTCTATGTTAACTGAAGGAATAACCAATTTCTAATGGAATATTTTGGCTTGTTTTTTATTTCCAAAACTGAATATTTTATAATAATAATAACAATCAATTATACTATTTAATAATATAATAATAAGGATATATAAGATTTTAAAAAATGATTCAAAATTGATAAAAGCAAGGCACATTGAACGGCTTCCTTAATACCTAAAATGTCCAAAAACTAACATGTACCGATCTAAGCATGAACAAGTAATAATTTTCTTTAGTAGTAAGTAGTAGTAGAAAGTAGATATTTTTTTATTTTAGTTACTTTTTATTAAATAATTACCAAAAAAAATATTAAGTATTTAAAAATTATTGATTTTCGCAAAAAATGGACTCGCTTTCCTTACCTTTACCTGAAAAATACTGAAAACCTTGCATTTTACCGGTTGAGTACTGATTGTTCAATTCAATTTTCATTATAAACTGCTTAAGCTCTATCTAAAGTATTAAAAATTAATTTTATTTAATTAATGAATTAATAATTCAAAAAAATGCAGCATTAATATCAAGTGTATCCGCTACAAGTTTAAAAAAATACATTTGAACTTGAACGGATGAGTAAAAAGTATTTTATTAGAGATTTTAACATTTGAAATATATATAAAACTAAATATTTATAATGAGAGTGTGAACTAATTGTAGGAATTGAAAAAGCATTTTAAAAGACTTACTCTCTACTGATCAAAAATAATACATATCATCCTAATTTTACCACCTGAATAAATCAGAGGCGAAAACTAGGAATTGAAAGCCAGACTCAGCAGTGATCCAACCTTTTGATCCTGCACATGAAGTGTATCTTAATCCCCAGATTATGTTTCCTCACTCCATGTCCTACGCCCTCTGAACGATCCTTTAATATCCTCGTCAAACGTGCGTCAAAGATTTATTAGTGGATGCCATTAGGCCCTCTAGATTCATCCAACTCTATTGGATACATTTCTATTCAAGTGAATGTTTGTGCATATCTGGTTTCCTGATAAATATATGATGAATGAAGAACTCATATTGATCTCATTTTGGGTAGCTAGATTTGAATAATGATGGAATTTGAATGTTTTTTTTTGGTTTATTAGCCACAAATTCGCCCTATTTATTTCCCTTTTGTAACTCAGGGTCACGAAGAACTACTTTTTAATCTCTAAATGGACATTTTTGCTATCAATTTTTTTTTTTGAGTTTCTTAAAATGTCGAAATAATTGATCCATTATTAATATGTGATACAAGGAGCTATTTTCGGAAAGATCAAATTAAAATTGTTTTCAAATTAAGATAATTTTCAATTTAAAATATTATATTCTTGAAACTTCTACATATAAATTACTATATCAATCAAAGTCAATCAAAATATTCGGTTTTCCTCATAAAATAAAACACCTTTTAAATACTTAAGATAGACATAATTATAACTTTTTGCTTGACTTCACATAAAAAAGATCGTTCTGGTGATCAAAAGATCAAAATACAATGAAAATAATTTATGTATATAAGTATATAATTTGTGAATCAGAGGGCAGTTTGGCACAAGGCACGTCGACACCAGAATATAACTGACAGCAATCCAGCACTCCCCCGTGTCTTTGGTATCATCTCGGAGATTCCCAACTTCTATTCATCACTTCTCGATTCCGAACTACTCGCCAGGACTCCATGATTGAAGAATTCATGGCCACTCAGTAGGAATTTCACCTTCTCGACGATGACACAACTCAGGATCACTTGCTGGGACTACTACTATTACTGGCAACTCTGTAGACGACTCTACTCATCAGTTCAGGTCAACTAATTTATACCTTTCAATTCAGGTCTACTCTATTAGATCCCTGATTACCTCTACAGTTTCAGATTGCCGGCCTTTTATAGTTCCCTGGAGGCGAGACTAGAAGTTTCTAGACCAATCAGTAGCATTTGTGCGAATCTCGATTCCTAATGGACGGATCGAGAACATTCTCGAAGTTTCGGGTATTATACATTTTTTGCCAAAATCGCACTAAAGCTCTGGGATCAATCATGCAAAACTCTTGCACCACTTACAACAGATCCTCTTTCTTATAATGATACTATATGTGAGGGAAAGCAAAATTACAGGTTCGTAAAAATATGAATGAATAAAAATTACTTTTAAAGACTTTGATAAATTAGCAAAATAAGAGAAAACGAAACTAATTAAGGAAACTGAACCAAAACTATTTCGGATTCGAACAAGACAAAATATAAGAAAGATTGAAACAATTAATAAAGAATCC
>JAPMOQ010009177.1:1021973-1061956 GCA_026543055.1 Argiope trifasciata
GGATTCTTTATTAATTGTTTCAATCTTTCTTATATTTTGTCTTGTTCGAATCCGAAATAGTTTTGGTTCAGTTTCCTTAATTAGTTTCGTTTTCTCTTATTTTGCTAATTTATGTGATTCATCAGTTTTTTGGTGGTAGCTGCATTCGCGCACACTAAATACTATGATTGCCTTTTAAATATTAAGTTAAAATTTGGGTCTTGTTCGTATCCGAAATAGATTTTTTTTGAATTTCCTAATTAGTTTCGTTTTCTTTTATATTGCTAATTTATTTTAAAGACTTTGCGTACTTTGAATATAAACCAAGTGAGTAATGTCAGAATCTTAAAAATAAATACTGACCGATAAATCTGATTCCTAAAACAGTAAAAACAGTAACAGAAGAAATTTCACACAAAATAATATAAGCCATTAGAAAAGACTCAGGAGTTTGAGAATACATATCCATTTGATGGAGGAAAAATAATGATACAATGGAAGATGATAGATTAAGCCATGGAAATGAAACGTGAACCAAAGGTGATCGTAGGAAATTAGTAGATAGATAAGGACATTTTTGGTGTGCATAAAAGGACTGTAAGATCATACCAATGTCTTAAATTTGCTGGAAATAAAATTCAAATAAATATGGTTACTGTTTGATGTCACATGAATGAAATCACAATTCAATATCTATTTAAATATTAATTCACAAGAGGAAAGTTTTCAAGTCATTGGAAATATGTTATTGTAAATTTTTATCAAGAAATATCAAAATAAAATCCACAATATCTGGGCATCCATATAATTTATAAGCTGCGGTTTATACCTCTACTTACATGTGTCATTATATCCCAAGTTCTTTGTTTAAATTTTTTTTCAAGCCCCAATGGGCCATTAAAAGGTCAAAATAAAGAGAAAATAGTTTATAACAAAATTATATAAAAGTCTGATTGTTTATCATCTATTTCATCAGTTAATTAGGTTTCAAATCACCTTTTAGAAGAATGCTATCATCAGTAATGTAAGATCGTTTTAACGTTCTTTAAATTTTACTAATAGCTAGAATTATTATTTTGGAATGCCAGCTTCACTCCCTGCACAATCGTTCCAGCTCAATATCTTTTTTTAACAGCTAAAAAATTGAAAATGTAATGAATAAAATTATATAAATTCTCCTCACTGTTTAACGTTGATTCCTGTTTCCTTCTTTGTGCTTCTTCAGGTAATAACTTTTTACAACCCGCGTCCTTTATTTCTTGGCCACGCATTTTGAGGCATCAAAAATCTCTAACTAAAGCACCATCATGTTCTCACACGATATAAAAAATATGACCTTCTATTCTTCATGCATTTGTCTCGAAATCGGAAATTGCAAATCTATTTAAAAATAATGTTACTAAATAACAATACATTCAATAACGTTGGGCAGTATTTTATATTGAAACCAAATACTTGTTACAAACAAATAATACTTTTTATAACAGCAGCAGGAAAATTCTATTAACTTAAAGAAAAAAAAATATGCTTCAGACCGATTATACCATAGTAAATCAAATTATTTTCCATCGATAAAGTAAAAAAGAAACATCAAGTTAATTCTAGTTCAAGGAATATACAATATTGGAGGTCTATATTCAATAGTTTTCAAAAGTTTTCTTTCATTCTGTTTTCCCAAAGCTAACGTAAAACTAACGGAAATGAGATTTTAAATGGCAAGGAACAAGAATAAAAAATATTCAAACTCCATTCCATTTTACGATATTTTGCTATTGGAAATCACTCTTGAAGAATTCCTCCGCAATTATCCATTTAAATTTATGCATGAGAGAGGCCCAAATGTATTTGATGTATCGTGAGGTATGGTAATTCATTTGATTCAATACTATTTGAGAAATTTTGATGGTATAGAATCTTATTAAGTTTGATGGTATTCAAAATATATATTTTTTTCTTCAGCACAAAGACGAGGGCGGTTTTTCTAAAGACGAAAATGTTATATTATTTCCGTATTCAGTAATTTTATTTTGATTTAATGCCATCTGACATATCAAACCTTTCCAAGAGTTTGGAAAACAATTTTTTGGCATAAATAATTGCACATTTTCCAATTCTATTTAGGAATATTATTCTTGTTAAAAAATAACGGCAAAATGAAAACTTTGAAATCGCCCTTGCTTTGAGAAGGAATAATTGTTTATAATTTAAATATGATTTTTTTGGAAATTTATTTCAAAATGATTTCTTTAGAGTTTAAAAATATTAAAATAAAGAAAATGTCTAGAGTAATCCTGGGTTTACACTCGACCATTATAAGACAAATAGACAGAGCTTGCGTACAAAGGTTATAAAATGCTGTTCATTTGATGTCAAGTACTTGTTCCGAGGGGACAACAACAAGCCACTGTATTGTAATTTTTTTTTGCTTAAGGTGCATGCGTTCGTAGAATTTAGCAGGTTTTGGCATTATAAAAAATGGTCACTTATTATAGCTTGGTTCCGGCCCTTTTTTTCATGTTTCCTATAATCCAAACTTGTTTTTTTCATTTCCTCCCTCTTTTTCTGTAGTTTTCCACATTTAGGCAAGTCCCCTTTTATTTACTTTCACAATGTTTCTTTGAGTAAATATACATCATTACGAAGAAAAAAACAAAAATTCAGTGACAGCAAAATGGCAATTTATAAGCTGACATAGAAAATGAATTCAATTTATTTAATACAAGGTATCATCTTTTTATCTTTTATAGTGAGAAAGATTTTTCTACAGATGTGGCAAATTCGTAATGCTAGCATGATTTTATAATTAAAACAAAATTTGGATGAAATTCAAAGGAATTGTTTTAAGAGAAGTATTATATGCATTGTGTCAGCAAGAAATAAGATACCCACTTCAGAGGGTTCTAAAATGCGTTCCATTGATCCAAATTTGATAATATTTTAACTACATATCATTGAGGTGATGCATTTTACATTTATTAAATAGAAAAGGGTTCAAAAGGTACTCTCAAGTTACGTTATAATATACATGAAACCATTCAATGTTAATTATAATTATTAAATAAAATAAATTACTCAGCATGTCTTCCTTCATTTTCCATGTGCTCTAATTGGAAAATTATATTTTAAATATACCAGAATGAATGCCGGAATATTAAGAATATGACTCCGAATGATGCTCTTCAGATCTGGCAGAGATGATGACCTTTGTCAGTAGATATTGTCTTTCGAACACCCCACTACCAAAAGTCGCAATGGGTGCTGCCCAGCGAGTGAGGACGCAATGGGAACTGTCGGCTGATAACTCGTGCTTCTGCGAAATGCTATATTAACAATCGTTTTACCTGACGATCAATTTGAGATGGTGCACCATGCTGCATGAAAATGATATCTTAATGGCTTCCTCTGTAAAGAACATTTGGCATTACAAAATCCCTCAGCATATCACGGTACCATTGTCCTGTGACAGAACAAACTTGGATACCATTTAAAGTTATATCTTCAAAGAAATACAGTCCAATGTTAAAGGCTGCAGTAAAACCAAACCATCCCTTTTCTGCCATCACTGTCACTTTTTCAGGATGCATGGGTTGTTCCTTGATATAGTGAGGGTTTTCCTCTGCCCAACCCCTCAGGGGCTCACCTACTATAGGTAAGTACGGATGTCCCATTCCCGAGGTACCCAGGGATCTTTTCTCCCCTTATTTTATTCTTGCTCTCTGTTTGATCCTTCTATCTCTCGAGGGAACTCTCCATGAGAAGCTGCCACCGCTTTGTTTGCTTCTTGCTTCTCATGGACAGCAATTATCCCCACGTGTTTGGCGACTTATTAGATGGGTGGTGCATTGTGGTCCCTGGTGTATCAATCAGCCGGTAGTTAGCAATCTAAGCTGTTAGTCTGCTAGAGATAAAGTGAAGGGGTCACTCCTTAGGCTGGGCGTTAAAGGTGGTCACTGTCCCCGGTGCAACACCGAGCATATAGGTTCTGGCCAGCACTGAGGTAAGTGCCTAGGCAGGGATTGGCCAAAGCTGGTGGCTGCCCTCCCTTTTTGGACTCCGTGGTGGGCGACGCCGTCGTGCCTAAAACCCTATTCATATTGTAAGGGGCCTAAATCGAAGTCTCCTTTCAGTGGGCATCACAAAGAACTAAAATTTGTCAACAATATTCATCATTTCGACACCTACTTTACAATGAAACTTTTGTCAGAAAAAAAAATGAAACATTTAATTACATCTCTCCTTTTCTGGTACAAAAAGCTATTACAGCAATAGTCGGTGATGTATCTTCAATTCAGCTCTAAGAACAAGCATAGCAAATCACCAAGATAAAAACTTTGGCTACATATCCAGTGCCAGTCAGTCCTTATATTTCCTTAAACTATAGTAAGGGAGTAATTACATACGGGGAATCGTTCAATGTCCCTCTTGAAGAAATAACAATAGAGCTTAAACCTCAAGGAGTAACACAGGTACGACAAATCAATATTCGACGGGATGTTCAGATTCACCCAAGAAAACATTAAGTTCTAACCTTTCATAGTACCAAATTACCTGAATTCGTATATGCAGGATATATATAATTACCGGATAAGCAGTACATACCTAATCCACTGAGATATATTCAATGCAAACGTTTTGGACATTCCAAAGTTAATTGCCGCGGGTCTCTAACTTGAGCCCTCTGTGCAGAAAAAGGCCACGAAAAAAAACAATGCAAAGCAGAAGAGAAATGCTTGAATTGTGGTGGCAATCATGCGTATTATTCTAGATCATGTGAACGCTGATAACTCGAAAAACAAATTACGACCATTAAAGTAAAAGAGAATATCTCCTATACAGAAGCGAGATGGAAAATTGTAGCTTTAACACCAAAACCTGGTTTAAGTTATGAATCCGTTGTGCAAAACTGTTACTGTGAAAACTGCTCTTTCACACATTATTCAAAAAAGTCATAAAAACGGAAGCGCAGATAATTGTCCGATTCTGACACTGAAACTTCCCTACCTAGTGCCCCTAATGCAAGTAAAGTTGTCACTCTTAAGAAAAAAACAAAACCGAAATCAAAATAATCCCTGAAATTAAAGCTTTCCAAATGTGGCCTGGCTACAAAATATTAAAAAGACAACAACTTTATGTAGTTATGTTGCTCTGGGACTTGCAGATAAAGGTATCGCTCATCAGGAATTAACGTCTATTTTTGGTGGCCCATTAAAAAACCCCGAAACAATCTCACTCCATCCATCTGAGGAGGAGGATGATTTTGAACTGAGGTGCAATTTCACGCCACCTTTCTAAACACTGTTCTCAAATCTTCATTTTTAAAGAGACTCTCTTAATGGGTACCCTCCTTTCATGGAATTGTTACGGCTTTCAGTCCAAATTTCCTGATATCAAGTCCATTTTAAACAAATTTCACCCTCTTTCATTGGTGTTCAAGGAACCTTTTTTGAAGTCAAATATTCCCATAAAACTGCGTGGTTATACCTGTATTCGGAAAGATGCAGACAAAGGATCTCACAGTTCAGGAGATGTCTGCATCTTCACGTCAAATCTCTGTAGGAGTTCACAAGTAAATTTACATACCTCTCTACAGCTGTGGCTGTGCAAGTTTACGTACAAACATTAGTCACAGTCTGCTCCATTTACTTACAGCCTCATGGTGGTATCCGTCAACAAGACCTTGACAATCTAGTGGACCAGCTTCCATCGCCTTTTATTATACTTGGTGATTTCAATGGTCATAATATTTTATGGGGATCGAATAGTACAAACTCTCGTGAGAGACAGATTGTGCAGTTTATTGGCAATAACTGTGTTTACTTAACAACGAAGAAAAGCGTACTTCCACAACCCACTCTTAGCTTCCATACTCGATTTGGCCATATGTTCTTCCAAACTTCTGCCGTTGCTAAACTTTAGTATTAGCAACGATTTATATAATAGCGATCATTTTCTTATTATTGTCTCCCATGCTTATAGCGGCAGTGCGACCTATCGTCCTCCACGTTTTCTATTCAGGATGACAGACTGGGCGAAATTTTTACAACTAGCAGATATCACTGAGACTATGATCAATGTCACAAATATTACTGAAGCTGTACAAAATAACATTGACATCATAATCCGTGCCGCAACATCCACAATTCCAAACAGTCCATCACGTCTAAGAAAATTTAGCAGACCCTGGTGCAACAGTTATAACAATCACAGCCTGCGCTAAATTATAAGTATCAGAAAAAGCTATGGGACATCTTTCGAAGGTACCCTACTACGGAGAACCTCGTCGCCATTAAAAAAACCAAAGCACTTGCTCACCTCATACGTCGTCGTAGTCAGAGGTAAACTTGGATTAAATTCATATCCTCGCTCTCATCCTCTATATCCAGCAAAGTCCTGTGGAGAAAAGTAAAGGCTACTAATGGTATATACATGAACTCTTCCATTCCTGTTTTATCCAGAGGAAGTGTGAAATATTCTGCCCCATCAGAAGTAGCCAGCATTCTTAGACAAACTTTTGCACAAGTATCTGCATTTGACTCTTACAGCCCTGATTTTCTGGCAATTAAGAATCGCCTGGAATGGTTGCCTTTACGTTTTAATGACCTAACTACCTCCCAATACAATTGTGAGTTTCAGGTGTTTGAGCTAGAATCAGCATTATCTCATGTCAATCATACTAGTACCAGGCCTGATGGAATTACCTAGAACATGCTCCACCATTTGAATACAACTTCCCTTTCGTATCTGTAACAACTATTTAACAGAATACGGATCGATCAAAAATATCCTTCACAATGGCGAGACGCTATTGTGATCGCTATCTTAAAGCCTGGGATAGAAATTTGTAATTTGTTGGGTTCCGAGTCATGTGGGCATTGCAGGTAATGAAAAGGCTGACTCGACTGCAAAATCTGCGATGTCCCTCTTAAAGACCGGACTTCCGTTTTATGACATTAAAATGACATTATCCTGCCATATGATTACTTCCTGGCAAGAGGCATGGGATTGGTAATAAGCTACACTATAAGCATAATAATCTACACTCTATAAAACCAACAATTGGTTTTTGGCCTGTTCTACTTATACTTGAGATGGATGTTAAGTTGACTTGTCTCCGCATTAATATCACTCATAAGCATCTTATATTGGGCTAAAATCCCCCTATTTTCAAAAGCTGCAAAGTACATTTTACTATTTGTCATGTTTTAATTGAATGTCATGTTTATAATTCTTATCGTGTTCAATTTTTTAACTCATCTTCTCCAACATTACAAGACTTGATAGGGGAAAATACAACCCAAGCATTTTTAAATCCTTGAGATCTATCGATTTTTTTCTCTTGCATTTAGCAGTTTGTCTTTTTGATTATGTAGAACATTCCTTTTTCAAGTTCATGCACATTGTATTTTTGTATGAATCATTGTTTTAAATTTTAAGATGCTGAAATATTTTTAAGTCACATTTTGGCAATTTTATCTTTACACCTCTGTGTTTATAATTGAATAATTGAGTGTTTTTTTTAATATCTTTTATCCGTTTACCTTTTGATTGGTGCAGTATGGCCAGATTTGTCTCATGCGCCATAAAACCAAACCAACCAACCTCAGCCAAAATTCTATAGTTGAGGGTGTCAACTTGCTCACTAAGAAAAACAGTAATCTTCAACAGTCCTCAGAATGTTCTGTGGCCAAGTTGTGTCAACCACTATTGTATGGCCCCACAACCTCTAACAAACTGAAGTGCAAAATTTTTACAGACCTTTAAGTCTCCATCCTGCAACAGGTGCACATACTCGGTTTTGTATGAGTAAAAATGAGAAATATGCTATATGGACTTTAGTACGTTTGAATACGGCAAATCCAGAACACAGGAAACACCTCTCAAATTAATATTAATATGTAGCGACTGACAGCTGGATTCATCGAGAGCGATTGCAAAATTTTCGAAGCTAAAAGACGGGGTTTTGTTTCGTTCTCTGCCTGTAAGAATGCGAAATTGCCCAGTGTTTTCTTTTTTCCAAATCTCTGCATCATCTTGCGTAGAGCACTTGGAAATATTGGGTTTCTTAATTCCTATTTCGGACGATGAAATTCCTATGGAGCTGCAGAAGTGTTTTTGTTCTGGTAGAAAAATTCATCAGTAATGCTTTTTCTGTCAATGTAGGAATGTATAACAGAAAAAAAAACTAATGTTCTTGCAGAATCCTCCTTCTTATCCAATGAAAAATGGTAATAGGCATGTGTTATAAAGCAAATTATGTTTTAAATTTTTAATGTATGATAATTAATATCATTTGTAACACAGTATTATGTATTGGTGAATTTCAGTACTATGTTGTTTAAATCAACAAATGTAAAGCTCATCATCTGAATAATTCTTTGAAAATGTAAACTTTAATAATTTTATTATTTAAATCCAAAAGTATTCCGAAATGCAGTTATTTCTGTCAAAATCTACAAGATACATTTATCGAAAATGAGTTGTTCTTATTTTTAGTATTTGTTATTGTCAGAAATATTAAATTATTTTTTTATTTAGAATCTTGGAAAGTTTTAGGTATAAAAAGGATTTAGAAAAATAAAGTTATTTGCAAATCCTTTCTTCCCTTAAATTTTTTGTCTATTTTTTCCTTTGCCTCCATCTACAGACAGATAACTCTAAAAATATTTAACTCTGGAAAAAGAAAACAGAAAAGTTCATTAAAAAATAAATCAGTAAATGCAAAGAAAATATTGGGCTCTATAAAAACAGGTTCTTTTTTTCTTTCCATGATCTCTCAGAGTCCTTCTTAATCTATTTTGAAATAAATCGAGTCTATATAAATGTTCTCGAGGCTTTAGATTTTTGTAAAGATTTTGATAGTTGGGTAATGCTTTTATTTAATCAGGTGGCTCTTTCTCCTCATAAATTTCAGTACAAAAATGTATTGTTTGCAGTATACAATGTATCATTCTGACTCGGTAATACATTAACCACCATAGATTTTACTTCTTATTCCTTACTTAGTATTGTGATAATTTTATAATTATAATTTCTTTTTTTATTCTACTCTTCTATTAATTCTCTTCTTCAAGAATTATTAAGAATAATACAAATTAATTTTTTTAATTTTTACGCATAGCAGTGGTATCTCCTATTATATTATTCAAAATTTTCTAGTATAACAATTGTATCCATTATAATATTAGATATAAATTTCTTGTATAATACAGATGCTTACTAAAATATTTTATATAATTTTCTTGTATAATAATGATACTTACTATAATTTTAGGCATAATTTTCTTGCAAAACAATAATACCCACTTCTTTGGTAAAGCCTACTACCCCGCCAATGCTGAATTTAGCAGTAATCTTCTTGCACAATAGTGTTGCCCACTACAGCATTAGTTATAAGTTTCTTATATAACAGTAGTACCAATTATAATATAAACTATAATTTTATTGCAAAACAATAATGCCAATTATAGTGTTAATTATGATGTCCCTGTTTAACAATGGTACCCCCTATAGTATTAGTTATAATGCTTTTGCATAACAATGATCCACACTTTCGTATTAATTATAATACTTTGGAATAACAGTGTTACCCACTGTATTAATGGTTATAATTTTCTTGTACAACAATGGTACATATTATAATCTTAGTTATAAATTTTTGGTTTAACAAAGAATGTATCTACTACGAGTTTTCAATATTACTCTGAATGTGTGTGCATCAGTATCCAAGAAATAAAGGATAACATGACTGAAGGACATGAAACGGAAGTAGGGTTTGAATTTCTATCATTGGCTTGTCCTTCAACCAATATTATTCAAAAAATTATGATAGCTCCTCAATTATAAAATATTTTTCAATTTTACATTTTTATTACTCGCTTATATTATACTTATTTATATTGCATAAAAGCTAAATTATTATTTAACTTAATGTTTTTCTGTAAGAATCGTTGAGATTATAATATTTTGAAGCAATGATTTTCTTGTGATCAATAATACCATGAAAACCCACCAGCATTTATTGCATTAAAGGATGATAAGCCTTAGGAATATAAATAAGAAGAAGGTCATACGGTTTGCCAGCCGACTAGTTTTCAACCTATAACATTCTTTAAAATCTATTTGTTTCTGATGCGGTTTTTAGCAATCATTTGATTTTTGACTTTCTAAATTAAAAAAAATTCCCCCAAAAGAATGTTTTTGTCGGATGTCTTCTAAAAATAACGAATTTCAATTTCCTGAAATTAAACCAGACTTCAATAGCAAGAAATATGAATTTAACAGATAGCAACAAAGGAAAAACACTTTCATAATATTAATTTTCAGCAGGTATATTGATTTTTTTTATTTCCCAAATTTCAAATTTATGAAGGAAAAATTTATTTCCAAAGCAATTATATTAATTTCAGAATTTAATTTTAAAAAACGTATTCTTCAATATAAACTGTGTTTTCACTTTTTAAATCAGCTTTTATCAAACCAATATAAAATTTATTATTTTATTCATTTTTTCTGTTCTTCATTGAGAACAACTAAGATCTACAGACTTCCCCTTTCACATAATAACATTAAGGTTCAATTCAGAGCACATTTTTTTCTATTGCGCAGTCAATACAAAGTATTTAGTCGAACTGGTTACAATGTCGATTTGGATTACAGCGACAGCACTTCTTCTGGTTTCCGTACTGTTTTGTTTTCATTTACTTTACTGTTAGGTTACTGACCGAAAACTCATCATCGGAGAAGATCTTGGCGTCAAAAATCAAGGAATGCCCAAAGGTAAACTGTTGCCTTCAAATTTATCAAGATAGATATGTTATTTGGATTTCCAATCTGAAATGGTAGTTCCACGGAAGGGTGATACAATATTTTTTGTTGTCCATTCCTCTACTCCAAAAATTGTAGATAGTTATTCGTCCTCAAGAAAATTCAATAGCACTGAAATTCTTCAATTTCACCTCTACATGGAATTAAATCATAGAGTCAAAGAATCATTTACAGATGTCGCATTTATTTACCTAATTTGCAAGCAATCTACTCGAATAAAAATAGCATGCTGGTCTCACATTGATGACATCTGAGCATCAGCTGGCAGAGGAATAGAAAAAGCATTTCAAGGATTTTTTCACATCAGTAAGATTTTTATCGAAGTGAGTAGAAGGAATAAATCATATTCATGTTTTCTTTCTGAACATAAACACCTCATATTTTGTTAAATATGAAGTAGGTTTATATAAATAAGTACATTCCGGATAAATTTCTTTTTAAAAAGGGCACTAAAATGTTAAATATAAAAATGTTTATATTAAATAGATTGAAAAAATAAAGTAGGGGAAAATAATAAATCAGTTAAAAACCATGAATGCTTAGAAAATTGAAAGGAATGTAGTTTTAGTGTATGTGTATGTTTGTGCATCTGAAAAAATGAAAAGTATAAACACCATTTGTTTATGAAGTGTATCAAAAGATTTGTTCAAATTCTTGCAGAAAAAAATGTCCAGAATCCAAACTCGAACATTTTCAATAAAATAGTGTTGGAAAATTAAAATTACTCGATTTAAGTATTAAAAAATTCCAACACATAGAATATGTGCATAGTCAGCTTAAAAAATCATTCTTATTTCTGTAAAATCGAAAACATTAGATAAAGAATCAACAAAATGCATTTATATTCTAATGTTTGAAATAACAAATTCTGTTTTTAATCTTATCTGATAAATGAGTATACTCATTCATTCACCTTTTAATATGAACCATTAATTTCCAATCAATCTAACCTCAATATATTAAATTACAATCCCAGGGGCAAAATGCAAAGGGGGCAGGAGCTGAATGGAAAATTAAATTAATTATCTTTCACTAACTTCAGCACTCATCATAGCAATTTATCTTAAACAGCAATTAAAATAGAAAGTAAATGTCAAGAGAGTTTCGCTTTACATGAACCAAACAGGAAAATGCAAATGATGTAAAAATCCACTGAAGCAGCAGCTGCAATTCAGCACTGTTTGGGGTTAAAAGCTGTTTGATCATAATTGCTTCAATTTCTCTTTGCGTAGTGCAATATTGTTTGATTAGTAAACAAAACGTTTCACTTTACAATGGCAGAAACAGACTTTGATCTTTGAAACCGAGTTATACCAAATTGAAAATCTGATTTCATTTCTCGGTGTAGCTCCGATTTTAAACAGAATGATGTTTGCGAACTAAATAAACGAAACAGATGTTGATGATATTAGCAAAAGATATTTATCTACGTCGGATTTTGGTAATTTATGGAAGGGGGTGTGGGTTTTGCTTATTAAAAAGGAAATCATATCTCAAATATCTAAAACTCTGGGATAAAAACTGAAATTTGCTGAAAGTTTCAAAAAATCATAAACAGGTAAGATAAAACTTTTCCTAAAATTCACAAGTTTTTATTCAGTTTAATTATAATTATTGTGGAATAAATACAAATAACAGATATGTTCTTAAAATGAATTATTTTGCATTCACTTGAATTCAAACTTATTCAGAATTGTGTACATTTCTGTTTCTAGTCATTCTGAGTCTGCAGACTCCTAAATAAATCTTTCTCAGTTAAATTAAAGAAAATTTTCCTTTTAAAGATACAAAAGATCTAGAGTTCTCTTTTTGTTATGAGAATATATTTATAATCATCTATGAATTTAACAAAGATTTTTTAAACATCAAGAAGAATAAAGAAGTCTATGGACAACTCTCTTCTTGCTTCTAATTCTTGAATGTATATTTAATGTATATAAAATAATTTAGATGCATTAAATTTTTAAACAGGAATAGTAAGAATGAAATTTTCATTTCAGAACGTTTTAGAATGTGCTCTATTGTTCCAAAGAAAATAAAATGTGGCTGACAGATAATTCAAATAACGCACTTGATATATTTTAGATTAAAAAATATATTACCTGAATTCCTCAATAGATGGTACGATAATGAAATTGTATTTATTTGCATATGTTGAAAATGTGAAACATAATTACTTACAATACGTACTTAACATCATTATTGTTTGAATAAAAAGTCAAAGGGTTATGCAAAAACAAAAGTTATTTCTCTGCACATCTTGCCCATGTTGCAAGTAAAAGCATAACTGGCAAAACAATTCTTTAATTTTAACTATATTGATAGAATAATTTATCTCCGTTTCGAAGAGTTCCACTGCAATTGTAAAAAAAATTCGTCTTTTGAACATCAAGATGGCATCATAACGGGCTCAAATTGCCGGCGTCCTGGCATAGTTGTAGCGTGTCTTCTTCGTGATCTGAGCTTCCCGGTTCGGTCATGGTTGTTATTCAGTGATAGGTCTACTAGTGTGAATGTGTCCATCGGTAAAACGGTGTTGTGCAAACGAATGTGAAGCATGAAGAAGTCGAGTCGTACTCTTGGCCCGACTGAAAAAAAAAAAGAGCAAAACATTCTTCAGTAGCCCTTGCTACTGAAGAAACAAGGCACGCTAATTTAGACTTAAAACGCTGACAACTTTCTGTCAGAGGGCTTGTAAAATGCCATAAGTAACAATAACAACAACAGAGTCTCAATGTTTTTATGTGTCCTAGGCAAGATGATCGGAAATTTGAAACAACTGTATAACTTGGTATTCCTATTAGATAGATGAAGAAAGTATATTCCCTCTTCAACCATTGCTACTGTGGCTACCGTGATCATTGAAAGCAGCAGAAAGCTATGAGTTTCGTGGAAAACAATAGCTTTTGTTAAATTCCAGCATTTATGCTAGATATGGAGAAAAAATATGTCACTGTACATGTGTTGAGACTATGAATATTATACTCATCAGCGTTAAACAACTCTTAATTTGAATGAGATATATAAATACAAAGGAAAAAATGTAATAATTAAATTCAAATTATTTTAAATTTAGAAAATGTAGAAGAAGAACTTGATAAATCAATTTTTCAAGTAATTTAATTTTTAATAAATGTAACAATGTACCGTATGAGGGAACAAAATATTATTAAATTGCATATCATTGTAAAAGCTTTTAAAAACAAATGGCAATTTTTCACATGGAAATTGGATTAATGTTATTTTTAAAGGAAAATTCATTTCAGCTTAAAAAGATAGTAAAAATGTCTATTGCAAATGCTTATATGTTCTTCCTAGCCGTTTTCCAAAACACTTATTTATACTTAATATATAATTCGTTTTTGTAGCATGAAAATAATCAATATTCCAACAGAGGCACAATAATTTTTTGCAATTTCAAATCACATATTATTAATCATCACAATAATTTAATGTAAAATAAAAGTACTGAGACACGCTTGCATATTTTGCTTCTGTAAATTGGCTACTACCTTTTAACGAACTAACAGATGATTTTTGAGAGGAAAGAACTTTTCCTAGATTTTATGACATTTTTTTCTTAAAAATTTCAATTCAAATTTGTACCCACTGGAAGGTAACGTAATGTTCTTTGACCATTTCCTTTTTATATTTTATATAATTCATACTTTATTATCCACATAATAACGAATGTGCATATTTTTTACAAAATTAAACAAAAAGTATCAACTAAAATAAAGTCTACAAGATCAAATAAAATGAATGAAAAAATATATTTTCGATGGAATTAATGAGTAATATTTCACTCTAAATTGTGCAAAGTGATATTGGTTTTTTGCTAGTTGGAACTGAGATATTAAATTATACGTACTGATAGCTTAAGATTTTAGTGCCATGTCTACATTTCCAACTTCATAAAGCAGTGTGACGTTTTTATAATGGTCAACCTTTTTGTGCGATATTTTTTAATAGATAACTAAATGCACACATCACGAGCACACATATATCAATATATAAATTGGTTTCAGCATTTAAATGGGCCATTTGTTAAAAGGAGGTCATATTTCTCGAAACACATCAAACACAGTATATACACACAGCACCATTCTCACATTACATCAAGGCTTCTCTCCTTCTAGAGTTGTTTTTTCTACTTTCTACATAGAGGGGGCTTGTCAGTACAGCAGTTTTTGTGAAAGGCAGGAAATTTAAGTCATTTTGTGGAGCCAAATCAAAATGCAAGGAAACTAATTTCCTCCTTGAGTCTACTGCCCCTACTAGGGAAGGTAATTCATAATTTATTCCAGAAAGATGTAAGAAAATAACTTATTTTAAGATTTTAAAATAAATATTATCTGGCATAGTTATTTTCAATAATAGTTTTGCAAAATTGAGAATTAAATGAAAAAAAAAAGGATTTTTAACAAATATTGTTTACAGATAGAAATTTTATAATAAATGTTAAGAATTTCATTCATTTATCGCCATTTTTTCACATGCAAGAGAAAAAATCTTACAGCATTTGGAAACTTTATTCCAAATCTTTCGAACTGGTCATGTGTTTCTATACTTTTGTTGACAAATATATATATATATATATATATATATATATATATATATTAGAAGCGACATTTTATATTTTTACAAACATTCTTTTTAAGAAAATAGAGTTCTTTTATCCAAATTAATGACCGATGGTTTTTAGCCATTTAATCTATAATTTACCTCTTTCTGAAATAAACAGGCACTTAAATACTGATTTATTTCTATGCAATTAATGAATATATCTACACTGTGAATGTCAAGACAAATAACTTTCTCAATCATCATCTAATTTATGTAAAATTTATGAATTTGAAGTAACATTTTGCTTTTTGAAGAATAGTGAATTTTTAAAGAGAAAATAATTGATTTTGCAACAGAAAATAAAGGCATGTATATACAATGTATGTGTTAGTAGTTTATTAGTCAATTATAATTCCTTATCTTTTCTATGTGGAATTTATAAAATACTATAATTAGACAGAATTTTTTTGAATATTTTTAAGTATATGAATAAAAATATTCGATTCAGCATATAATAATAATGAGATTATATTATTTTTATAACAGCACAATGCATTATAGAACTTCATTTGATATTCTAAAATGCAATTTTCATTTCATTAAATAATTTTATAAGATATATTTCTACCTTAGTAAAATGTAATGTTAATGGAAAAAGTGACTGTTTCAATTGTTTTATTGTTGAGGTTACATACTTTAATTACCTGTTTCAGCTTATCATCAAAAGTTTTCATCAAAAATCTTTCGTTAAAATTAGAATCGTTTGAGAATTTCTCAACGCATATAATGAAAAACAAATCATAAATTAAATATTATTTTTCCATGACGTTGAGTTTAGGAAAAACATCCCTATATTTATTCAATAAAAACGAAATTACTTCGTTATCATCAAATAAAAGATCACAAACTTCCAAAATTATTCAAACAGTAACAACCATCAATTATCATATGTTACCAAAAAATCAGATATATATTTACTTAACTCTCATGCATAAATTTAAATGAATAATTACAGAAGAATATTTAAGGGTGATTCCGAAATTCAGAATAAACTAAAGGAGAACGAATTTGAAATTTTTAGTCATTCTCTGTAAAAAGAATGTTTTCATGCATTCTTAAAAGGAAAGGAAAGGAAATTCCGAGGATTGAGTTGAAAATATTTGTTCTTTTGCTTATTAAATCAGTTCAAAGGAAAGAAATTTGAAAAATATACTTAATTTTCCGAAATTTTGAAATATGGATTTTTTTCTTAGTAGACTCAATCATGTAGCCTGGACAAATAATTCAGTTTTACAATATAATTACACCATTTTTAACCTCTAAATTTATTTAAAACAACATACTAAAATAACAGGCATTGTCAATTGGTACACTGTCATTGATACAATCATTTAAAAAAACCTAGCAGTTATAAAGTGTGTACTTTATAAATCATTTATTACAGTCTCTAGACTGGACTTTATTTAAAGAATTCGTATGTATGAGAAAAGAGACTCAGTTATTGTAGCGCCTCGTCGATACGGTTGGGTTACATATAAAGCTATTAAGATGTTTCAAACCATCCCATATTCACTGAATACAAGAATAAGACGATTTAAAATATACATAAATAATAATATGTCTCTTCTACTATAAAAAGATACAGTGGGGATTAAAAAAACAAAACAAAAGGAAATGTTAAATATTTTTAAGTGTAAAAATATCACCAAATAGTTGTCAAATAATAAACATTTCTTTTTTTTTTTAGTTTTTATGTTCGTTTTACAGTCCTATTTCAGTATTTAAAATCAGTTCCAATTTTATATTGAAACTTAGAAATGTTTTCTTAATTTTTTCCTTGATTTCTTAGGATCTAGAGAGTCTGTATACAAAAGATTTGTGTTTGGTCTAGCATCTCAGTTGTCATTAAAGTCAAAAGATCTATTAAATATATTACGTATCAAAATATTATTGACCATTAATAACTTTAAACTACAGTTTGACAAATGTAATAGAGTCCCTAATTTCACAAAAATAATAATTAAAAACAGAGAAATTATCTTTTACCTTCGCTAAATTTTCCTTTTAAATTCTTAAAATTATTTCGTTTAAAGAAATTAAATAAAGCTGAGAAAATACAAAACAAAACATTTATCCGATTATTTATCATTACATTGATACTATCGCATAAGAATTATTACATCGACTACAACCATGCTTGAAAATTTCAGAAATGAAAAATTTCAATTCTCGGCATTGAAAATACAGAATCCGTTATTTCGCCTTAATGAGACAAATGTGCCTTAAAAGAACTGCCATGCACCATGAAAATGTGTCCTTAACAAGAATAAGCCCCTACCTGGGTTAGGCTCTCCGTCAACCCAACCCATAGGCTGCAGAGAATCATGGATAGCAGTCATGAATTGAACGTGTAGAATTGTAGTCGGAAGTAGCCGGCAAGTAACTAGTTTAAGTAACTGAATAGCAAAAGGACGGTGGAATGCTGAACTACTGTGTACCGTATCATGTATGTAGTATCCAGTATTGTGCTAATGAGCCGGTGATACAGTTAAAGCGATTGACAGTGAAGATTGTTCAGCCATCTCGAGAGACCGTAAAGCGAAGCTCCAAGGATCCTATCTGGCCAGTTTGTGTGATGTGGACGTTGTTACCACCGGATTTTTACTTGTAAGTGACTGTTGTTGCTGTTGTTGTGTACTGTCGTGTTCGTCTCGGCTGTAAAAAATTTTGCTCGTTGTGCTGTCCTGTTTTTCTGTGTATAAACGTCGCCATTGTTTTCTACTAAAGAACTGTCCATAGTTCTCCGCGCTATACACCTATTACAATGAATGAACCCGACTTTTAAAACCCGTAAGAATAAATATTTTCGAACGTACTCTTTTCAACAAATAGAAAACATCTTTTGATATGATTTAAATTAGAATTTTGATATCATTCCTTTCGCTGTTGCTTAAGCAAAATACCTAGAATGTAGCCTTTGAAACTAGTTAGAAGCAATTTTTTAAAAAGTCACATTCTTTCTTGTATTCAAAATATAAAAGTTCAATAACTAGAGACAAAAAAAAAGTTTTAAAGCAAAAAAGCCTAAATATAATAGTAATTATGAGCACTGGAATCATTAATTTATGATGTTGGGAGTTGGATATCTTTGGAGCTGTTAATATAATTTTTAACAACTTGCATAACTTAGCTCCTTCCTGTATTCAACTAACTTGAAGTAAGTTTTTATACAAAAGGACATCACATTTTTAAATGATGCTATATAAAAGGCTAAAAGTAAATAATTTTTTAAAGCTATCCTTTAAAAAACAAAAATGTTAGAACTTCAAAAAAATACTTTCTGTTTACTGAATATTTAGCTACTTATATTTCTAATGCATTAAAATGAATATGAACAATTTTTTTATTAGTACATAGTAAGTTGTTACATAAGATGTATCTATCCTTATCGATTCTTAGATCAAGACTTAACTCAAGCGACGACATTGACATTCGGGAAACTACTTACTCTACTTGTTAACTTCCATGTTATTAACTCCGTATATGTATTTATTCATTTATATTTAAATTAAACATATAAAAATAGTTGTAATCTTTTAGAAATTTGTCTGTCCTCATGTTCTAATTATGTTTGTAAACATATTTTAAACAATATGAGTTTACTCATGCAAATTCCACATTTCGTGTTACAATATGAAGAAAATTACAATGTTAAGTGAAGTGAAAAATTTTGAACAAAATATTTCCACACAAAAGTATAATTATTAGATAGATATATTCTTCTTTTACTTTTTTGAAACTACAATTAACACTACATTTTTAAAGTTTCTAAACATGATTTATTGATCTCCTATTAAAGAAAAAATTTATATATTTCTTTTAAATTGTTAATTAACAATATATTTGTCAACTAATTTTATACCCGATATATTCAGTAAAGAATGTAGGAACAAAAAAAAAATGCTTCCCCATACATTTTACCTCGTATTCAATATACATGGACAGTTTAATGATACACAGACAAGAATTCTAAAATAGTCATTTTCTAAAAAAGAATTTCGTGTTTATTACTGAGGTTTTAAATTCATCAAAAGCCTCAAAACAATTATTCAATCAAATAAATCCCTCTCCTTGTATATTTCATATACAAAGAAATAAAAAATTAATTAAAAATTAATTAAAATAAAACCAAGAATTAAATATTATTAAACCTATTATTTTTTGGAAAATATTGAGCAATATGAAGAAACAATCAAGAATAATTTGAATCTACTTTCTTTTAAATTTAAGCATCATTTAACCTAAGAAGTAGTTGAGTCTGCTTTAATAGCATCGTCTAATAAGGTTAGACTGTTTGAAAAAGTCATTAACTTTCAAATAATTTGAGTTTTGATTTCATATAAAAAATAACTATTTAAGAACGACCAGAAAAAACTTACAGGGCAATTTTATCAGTTTATCGTAGGAGAATGCTATATTTGACTTTTTATCTAGGAAATATTAACTACAGTTTTTTCTTAAGCGGCATAAAAACCGTTTAATGTCTTACTTAATGTCTAACGTCGCAAGCTTTCAGATCATTGCCCTGTAAATTCTTGGTAACGTTGGTTTGTGATAGGATTATTTCCGTCAGATTCGTAAATGGGATTTGTCCACTTAAGAAGCTTTGCAGGAAGATCTCTTCATCAAGAACCATTACCCAGCCTTGCATTTCAGAGAAGCGAGTTCCTCAGTTTCAGTGATATTCCTCATTTCTTTATATTCTGAAGGTTATTTTATATATTTACAAATTCATAGAATATGAGTTATAGCTGGAAATATAAAATGATTTTGAATCAATCTCTGATTTTCGTTTTGCTTAAAATGTAGTTCATCAGAAATTATCGGTAATCGTTCAAATAAAGAACAGTAAACATTTTAGACCAATTCTTTTAATTTCACAGTAACCTTAATAAATTAGTTTCTAATGAAAAAATATTAAATTGCTTATGATCCTTAAAAAGTTAACTATCACGAATGTTCAATGCATAAATGTGCAATGTAAAGGTAAATTTTTTGCTACGGGAATTGCATTATTTCCTTTGCATTAAAAAATCATCATAAAAAATTAATTATAATACGGGTATTTGCAATCAAATTTATGAAAAATATGTTATCAAAATTCATTGCATCATACATGATTATATTTAGAGCCTTGGACGCTAAAAAGTTCTTCGTTTATTTTTGAATGTGTGCATTTAGTCATGAGTTATAAATTGATATTATTTCGTTATGTCCATGAATAAATCCTTCTTTCAACTCTTATTACACAACAGCTCTTATTTGGTAGAAAAATGCCCACCTAGAAGGAATGTGTTAACAATCTATACATATAATTTTCCAGATTAACTAAATCTTATGCACATTGACAAAATATTCAAAAAATTATACATGATCTGTGGAACGGTTTAAATGTAAATACATAGAATCATAACAATTTTTCCCTTGGAGTGAGGTCTTTATCCAGATTGTTCACAATTTTCAAAAGCAAATCTGATCACAAAAGCAGTTTGAAAGAAATGTTGAATCCACTTTCAGAAAAAAGGAGTATAAAATAATGAATGTTGCAAACTTCTGCTTCTCAACTTAAGTTATAATCGATCAAATAAATTTTGAATTAAAGTATAATTTGTGAAGCTTATTTCTCTATAATTGCAATCGCGCCCGATAAATCAATTGAATTAAACATTATAAACCCATCTCAATTATTAGAGGCTAAAATAGAGATTTTGCATCTAATAATGGTACATATTAAAATGAAGGAAATAGTTTTAACTTCACCTCACATTTCATACGATATTGGGAGATTATATATACTGATTACAAATAGTATTATTCCTTTTTAGAAGACAGATAAAACTATTTGAATAATAGTATTAAAATGTTAATTGCTTTATATAAAACAATAATTTGACTTGATTGTTAGCATTTACAACCTTTCATGTTACCTTTATTTTGCAATGAATGAAAAAAAGTAGGAAGATATTCACCGTTTTACATTACATTAAATTAAAAACCATCTTCAAAAGCTTTGGTTTATTAGTAATTCTGAAAAAAAAAAGAATTATATTTTAATTCATTGCCTTACATTACATTTTGGGCTAAATGATAAATGCCTAAAATAAATAAAGATCTCCATTTGAAATTTTTAAGTTGAGAAAGAATCTTCATCATTAAAGCTATTTTTTACAGTTAAAAATAGAGTTAGCTTACATAAACATATAAATAGAGGAGTTTTTATGAGTAAATTAATATTATTTTCAAAATTTTGCCATCAAGTTTCATGGAGATGGATGCATCTTCAACATGTGCAATTTAGATGAAAAATTCTGTAACAAAATTCAGAAATGTTAATTGAATAATAATAATAATTCTTACCAGAAATTTTTTTATTAAAGATTTTAAAGGTATATTATGAGACGACAAATGGTAAATAGGAATAACTCCATCAATTATCACTTTTTTTTAGTTTATACAGCAATTTTTTAAACTTGTAATCGAGTATATTACAATTACTTAAATAAATCTATAAACGCCTCACATATTAGAAAGCACAGGGCTCATATAAAGTTACAAAATGAGGAATTTTACGAAGAAAAATTGTTATCGAAAAGTCTTGTATTCAATAAAGAAAAAAATAGTATTTTTTGCAAGTCCAATAATGAAAAACAAAAATTTTCAAAAACATCTTTAAAACAAGCAATTGTTATTGCTTACGATGTATTTGATGCATTTGTAATACTCTCTGGTACAAATTAAAATGAATAAAAAATGATGAATGCATAAAGAATATTTCTGAAACTCACAAAAAATGAGCTGTAAAATAGAGAGATTCTGAAATTAAATTGTTCTCGCCCTTCCTTCTTGGAATAATTGCGTATATATATATTCCCTTTTTAAAAGTGGGATAAAGGAATTTTTGTCCGAATCTCCCATCAAACTTTATTCTTTCTTAATTTTGTTTTCTATGATAGAATTTTCTGCATTTTTTATTATTGAATTAGATTTTTAAGGCAACATTTGGAGATCTCTTCGATGTGGAAATTTAATATTCGAATAATAATTATTTTCATTGCCTTCAACTGAATTTATCTTTTTAAAATGGCAACAAAACATGTTTACAACACATCTGGTCTTCTGAAAACTATTTTAAAGAATGAAATCGCCAAGGCACTAAAACAAAATGTAAGATAAATTCATTCTACTTTAATCAGAGTGAAGGAATTTGGTAAGATACAAGCTGAAAAATTCAGAAGTTTAAAATAATAATTAAGTGACGACTATGAAATTCAAATGCATTTAATAATTTTAAAAATATGCTTGATTTAAAATAATTTGCATGCTTTTAAATTTAATTATGTCGAAAACAACAAGTATGTGCACTTTAAAATGATTTTACACTTCGAACATTAAAACTTTACATGATTTGTTTGATAAAAAATGTGGACAGCAATAACAACAATAAATTTATTGAGTTATTAGTTATATCTTGCATTCACAATAATATTCACAAGTAAAATACGATATACCTTATATCAATATAATTTGTACGATATAATTTTATATCACGAATCACGATTATAGAATATGATATAATTTTATATCAGTACTCTTTTTATATGTTTAATACGTTTTAATTGCAATGAATTAAATACTTTTTACTTTATCGTCTATGTGGTATAGAGAAAATATTGTTGGCGTCAAAAAATTTCAATTGGAGATTTAGATCTCTCTTAGTCTGAAAAAAACAAACTCTTGGAAAATATCTGTCTATGACAAAGATACTCCAAAACACTTTGAACTAGAGGTTCAAATTTGGCATACAGCCTTTAAAACAAATTTGTAGATTTCTATCAAATTTTAAGTAAAATCGGTTCAAAGAAGGTCCATATGTGCGACTGTTCAAATTTAAGTAAACTCAATAAATGCAAAATGTAAAGAGCTAGATAGAATTAATTCAATCCACAGATTTAAAATCTTAAGATAGATATTTCACATATTTTGATCAAAATTCTGTAAAAAATTCACTGTCTGTTGGTTAATATTTCCAGAAACATGTGAAAATGATAGTTTAAAAATGGAAATACCAAATTTGGCATAAGATTTTGTGACTAGAAGTTCAATTTCGAGTCCAATTTATTTCAATCGGTTAGAAAAAACACTCAGAACAAAAATCGATTTTCGTGTCTATTAACATTATGTCAAAAATTAACCGCAAAATAACTCACCAACAGATTAAAAAAAATACAGAAATCAAGCGAAAGTTCTGTAACTATTTTATACCATTGCCATGCGAGGCATTTTCTGGTATGACAAGTTTATTACAGTGTCTACGAGAAAGTTTTTGGGAAATAACTTCGCCTAGTAAGTAATGCAGTCTCTAAATTTTTAGCAGAAAATCTGAGATATGACAAAATAATATAAATTTAAAAAGTTTTACGTTTTTTTTGTAAAAAAGATAATTATTACAAAGTTATAAAGATAAAATATTTATATTAATATTTATTTAAATAAAAAGAAAACTTATTAAAGAAATTTATTCGAAATGTAAAGACAATATTTTTATTAATGTTATCGAATTTCGACGATTGATAGCAAACTAAATGAAATATTAAAAGTTTGGCTCTCTTGACAAAGAAACTGGAGTTGCGATATGCGTTGTACATACATTTCAATGCATTAAAAACAAAAGACATAGGTTCAGATTATATGGACATCAATAAATTGATAGGAGTTTAGCTTAGTTTAGTTATATATTAACATCCCGTTTTAAAGAAACATGAGGGCTATTTTGGGATGGACCTCGTAATTTTGAACCATGATCAGATGATGAGGACGAAACCTGAACTGGCACCCCCTTTCCACACCACACCAGCGGGAGGACGTTTGGCCTGACAGATTTCACTTGCAAGAGCAACCCTCACACGATGGTTCTTCGTTGGAATCGAATCTCAAACCTAAAACCTCCGTTTCCGAAGCCGAGACCCTACCACCAGGCCACCACTGCCCATAATAAAATGATAGGAATAATGAACGAATGAAGGAAAATAGAAGGGAAGGAGGAAAATAGTAAATTTAATAGCAAAAAAATTATAAAGGATAATAACACATTTAATATTCCTTGTATAGTGGTAAACATATAGATGCGTAAAAAAAATCGATGTGCATCAAATATTATCATAATAGATTTAATTCGTGATATCTGAAGGTATCAGTATGCATAAAATCGAAAACAAAGAGATAGGCCCGTGACATTTTGCTTAAAAGTCACAACTTCTGAAAAAACCTCTTACTTATGCAGGAAAATAAAGAATAAAATTCCTACGAACAAGTAGAATAAACAAATAGCACAAAAGTCAAGAGACGTATAAATAGATTAAAAGCAAATCAATTTCTATATCTGCGATATCTCAGAAACATTTGCATCAGTCTCATGCATAAATTTAAGAGGAAAAGATGACGAAGAAATGTTTCAAGAGCCATTCCAATGCCCCGAAACCTTAATAGGTAACAAATTTTTGACTTTTTGTTTCTTTTGTCAATAATAACTCACAGAATCTTGTCTCTATAAAAATAAATTTGATTTTAAAACACTGCTTTGAAATAACTTTCGCACGATGTTGTGGAACTTTCCTTTTCTTTTATTTCACTTCCTGTTATCTGAATGATTCCATTATTATTTTTTTAATATAAAGAGGAAGTCAAAAATATCCTGCAAGATACTTTATTTAAAAATAAATTAAAATAATCTAATTTTTGGAAAAAATTGTTGTGTTTGGAGTTTTTAATACAATATGGTTTCCAGATCTTCGATAATCGTAGCAATTTTTCTTTTAATGGAAAAATTGGAATAACAGTAAATTATATGAATTACCAGTTGCAAAAATATTTAGCACTTTTCTTTAACCTTTTCAGATGTAAAATATATAAAGAGCAAATAACGTAACTGAAACAATTTGGAGGCGACTTTGAAGAATCTGCCTACTTCAGACCCCAAAACTAATAAAAAATAATAATGTTATATATGTTTGTCTGGCAATGAACATGATAAAAAAACTCTTTTATCTGGACATATGAAATTCAATATACAAAGAAATAAGCCCTCGTCGATACATGGCATTTGGGTCAATTAAATTTGATATATAGTCTTTGAAATTTAAAATCAAATTTTGAAGCGAATTCATTCAAAAAAATTACACTGAGCTCGATTCGAATTCAAACAGACAAAAACACTACTAAACGCTAATGCACAGTTTTAGCATCTAAAGCAGATATCTTTAGAAAATTCTTATTTAAATCTGTCTACGCGTTGATCACCTGCATATACATTAGTAAACATGTAAATCCGTTAACTTATATGCTTTACTTAAATAAATAACATTTGATACCCGATCTTACATTAAAATTGTAGTTCTGTTCCAAATTTTGATTTCAACCGTTCGTAAAATATGTATTCAAAACACATATTCGGATTTCTGTATTAGGCTACGAAGCAATTTCCACCAACAGATAAGCGCATCAAATGAGGATAAGAAGCTTCTGGTGGTTGGTTTTCGTTGTCCAAACGGGCTCAGAAATGATCAGTAGGACTATCTCATTCCAATGATGGGAAGTACTTCCAACAGAAAGGGTTGTACCGTAGGTTTCCACTGTAGTTTCTGTCCAGGCGGGGTTCGATCATTCAAATTCTATGATTCTATCCGATCATTCCGAATGCCTTTATTGCGCGGGACTATGTGGCTTTGGGAGGTTATTCTATGAAGCACACAATTCTCATTTGGAGAATTCTGAATATAAAATTCTGAAACTCGTCGAGTCTTGCCAAAATCCAAAATTTTATTCAGAAAGGAGAATAAATAATACCTTTATTGGAACTCAAGTTGCAATTGTCAAAACAAATATAGAACCATAACAATTTAGAATTGAAGATTCTCAGTGGTTATCATCATTCCCATAGTATACATAAATTGTATAATATTATATGATGCATAATAATATTAGTAGTATTTATTACATTGCTGAATTTTGAACAACATAATATCACAGAATATCGTTCAATATTGTTCAACAATATTATACCTTTTAATAACAGTATCAAGCCTTCTATGCCTCCATGAAATGTAGCAATTTCATCCCTTGATAATCCCGAGTTCTTTCCCACTTAAATATTTTATCAGCAGTAATATGTAAAGAAACCGAATTTTAGGAAGAGCAAACAGTGGGAAATATAAGACGTCGTTCAATGACAAATTTCGGAAGAATTCGCTTCTGGAACTGACGTTTGACATCTTTATTGCTTGCTTAACCTTTTAGCTGCCCATAGCGTGAGATCGTGTATGCTTTCATTTCATCCTGAACATGACATAAAATTTCGCCATTTTTGTTTGCTATCTAGGGCAAAATACTCGATAAGACGTGGGCCAATCTTCTCATTCATTTATTCTTTATTCCCTCTCCCTTAATTACTCATTTAATCATGCATTGATAAAAAATACATCCTGTGAGAGAAATAACTGAATAAAAAGAATTTTTTTTTTCATTCAATGAAATTTGAATGTTTAAATTTTACCATTCAACAGTATTTTGTATAAAAGTTTACTTTAAAATTTTATTTTCGGTACTCAGCAGTTTTGAATCTCACTTATTTCAGTTTAATTTTGAATCAATTATTTCTTAATTTTTTTTTCCTTTTATACGTAATAGATTATTTCAGTTATGGTAATCATAAATCAATATATTATGAAATATATATATTGATAAATTATATTGAAATATGTGTTTTAAATTCTCTAATTGTATATAAATATTCATATCCAAGCGCACCTAATGCAAGTGGTCATAATAAGTTTACGAAACCAATCAATTTTATCGATTCTTGAGTTTACTAGAAAAGTTACAAAATCTAGTCATAAGCTTGAATCCACGTAAGTCGAATTTTGGGAAATTTTAAAGATACACTGATTAATATTTGAAAAGTCCACTTAGGGCAATGCTTACAAATTTTGAAATTACCCTTTGAAGCACTATTTTGACGAACGGAATTACAAGAAATTCTTTAAAATATTATTTCCAGATTTTTTTCTGTTAGAATAGAAGTAAATTGCTTTTTTTAATAAAAGTTGGAATTTATGTCCATCTGAGACCAAATCGATGTATTAATATTATTCTCTGTTATTTTTTAAGGCCAAAGTTATTTATAATAAAGATTTCATAGTACAGTCCATACCCAAAACTAATTGGGGTTTCTCTAGAATTTGCTATCAAATGAATATATCTCGAATAGAATTCATTTTCATTGTTTACAGTTATTCAATTTATGACAACTCTTACAATTTACGACATTGCTTAATTTATTTCATTCAGGAAGGCATCAAATTGATGGTTAAGCATTTAATAATTAATTGGTTATGTATAGAAGATGGTTCTAGAAGATATAGAACCATATAGATGGTTCTATATAGTTCTGGAAGACATCATTATGCTGAAACAACTAGTAGTTCTTTTTTATATCATAATCAAAAATGACATATTAAAACTACATTCTTATCGTTCTCAGAAAATATACAAACCAACAAAATTAGAGAGCAAATGAATGGACTAACGACGAAAAGTTATATAGAATTATGATTACATTTCAATATAATTACCGTGAAATTTCAAGCGTGCATCATATCGATGGATCCAGTTTTTTTTCAAAAATTGATGCTGACAGTTTTATGAAATGAACTTTAACATTCTTCTTATGCTCCACTGGAATTGTAATTTTGGCATTCTTCAGGGACGGTGAAAATTACTGATCTCAAAAGCCGCGTTCTCGTTCTCTGAGTGAGTGCTGAGATTGTTGGAGCTGAAGATTTGATACACCGAATTTTTCAAATTGTTTGATAGAGACTGAGGATGTTGAGATCTTAAGCAACGTCCTGGCCAACCAGGACTTCAGAATTGCTTCTTTGGAAGTAGAAAGTTGGTTCTTGCTCTATATTTTTATCTTAAATGAACATTTATTTATTTTTTAATTAGTGAAGTGCTTCAAAACAAAATTGTGACTCATTTCACTAGACGTTCTACGAAGAAAGAATCCAAAACTGGTCTAGAAATATGATAAATCCTTGAATCTTAATTACAATTTTATTCATGTATTTCCATTACATTTGGTAATAAATTAATTTTGTTTTCATATCTATTTTATGGTAATTTGGAATCGGGATTTGGCACAAAGGCCAATGTTCGCTATACTGTGCCAAACACAAGATTAAAGTATGAAGACTGAAATATGTAATATCCATTACTATCTGTGGAAACATTGAAATAAGATTGCAGTTTTGATTTTTTTTAAATCAAACGAAAGAAACATACACAATTACACAGCTTAAAAGACAGTACGAATCCCCAAAATTAGTAAAAACAGGGATTAAAACCCAAATAGGGATATGATACCGATATTGCTAAAGAAAAGTAACAAATTTGTGTAGTTGCTTTCACTTATTAAGTCTTTCGAGTCTAAAATGGTTGTTTAAATGTGAAAAGTTAGAATCAGAGCATTTTGTTAAAATATAGTCTACAGTTTTATTTCCGCTGCATGTTGTACACGTTAGCATTTAATCTCCAGTGATCAAGTGGGTATAATACATGTCTCCAATTTGAAGGCGCATCAAATTAACATCAAATTTTCAATTAGGAAGAATGGACCACAATATAGCAGCGGGATAGTACCAGAAATTTCAAATATGCCTGTGATTAATAACTAAATTTTTACTATGAAACTTGAAGCTTTCTGACATAAAAGCTCATCGAAAAAATAATTTTTAAGGCTAATAGAAGCTGAAAAATTGTCCTCTATAGGAAAGAATTCCTGTTAAAAATTAATGCATGTCATTTAAAACCTAAAAAGAAAATTAATAATTTAATTATGGATTGTTAGCCTAACCAATAAAAAATAGTTTAAAAAGTTAATTATTTATAATTTGCCTGAATTAAAAAGCATTATCAGTAATTCGACATTGTAATTAATAAAAAATGTAAAATTCATTCGTCGGTGGAAGTACCAGTTCATCGCATTATAACTAGAAAAATATCTTGAGAATTAACAAGCAGAAATCAAATGTTTTTCATTTAGTCAGAATTTTTTTATACACAATTAATTTTCATTAAATTGGTCGGCATTCTCCTTTTCAGTTTTTTTCCCTTTTTTGAAAAGAAGTTATTTAAATATGCTGAATTCCTATCAGCGAGCAATTACACTCTGTTTTTGACGTATAGTTAGTAAAAAAAATATTTAAAATGAGAATTTGGTTTTATAATTTTTTTGAAGAAAAACTCCAACCTCTTTCATTAAAATTAATTATAAAAAGGAGAACTAGAGAGTGAAATGCGATTAAAATCTTTTAAGTAAACATTTATTTATAAAGCAGTCTATTTTTTCAGTAAGGACTTTTGGATTGGTATTTAAAAGTTTTCTGAATTTTATTCAATATTTTATGTGATGACACACATTGCACCTGGAACACTCTCGATATAGGATAAAATATTATTCAATTGAATTGCATAGATGAAAACAAAAATATCAAATGTTTGGTTTTTTAAAAGGTTTTAATGGTTTTGAAGAGAATGAACAATTTTTATGCCATACTTATTTTTTTTATCACGCTTTAATATTTATTTGTATTGACAATCACATGAAGTAAATATTTCTGAAATATTTCCAAAATAAATGCATGCAGGGTTATTTAACACTTTTAATGCTGCCGATGAAATATCTCGTTTTTCAGATACTTCCAATTGGCTAAATTTTGTCTCTTTTGCCAGTTTTGATGGGTTAATCTCTCTTCTTCAGATATGTATTAGAATATATAATTGTAAGTAGCTGAAAGATTAGATATTTCGTCGGTAGAGTTGAAAGTGTTAAAAGAAGATGCAGATTTAATATATTTCTTTCTAACGAATTTAAATATAACTTGATATAGAAAGCTCAAAATTTTTTCATTCTGGTAATCCAATACATTCAGAATTTGCTCTAATTATTATGCGACAAACTTCGAAACAGGATTTCATTTCAATCTACCTGTGAAGTAACAAGTACCTTTTTATTGAGCATACTTTTTAACAATTCGATACTCCAAGCAAAGAATTTACAAACATTCCTTATAGTTGATTGCGAAAATCAAAGATTTCTGCTTCATTTGTGCTGGAAATTTATTTGGCTCGTTTTGAATCTATTCGGCAAGCAATTTGAAAGCAATTTTGTCTTTTTCAATTTTGCGGATATGGCCATTTTTTTGGATATATAATGATCTTAAACTAATTTCTGCTATCAAAATCAAATATATTTACATATAAGATACTCTTCATTGGATTTATGACAAAATACATGCTGATATGAGAAAAATGTCTTTATTCTTTGCATATTAATATGCATGCATTTCTTCAATCCAGGGAGAGATATATGTATGTATCTCTGGATAATCCATTTGTGAGTTTATTTATTATCGCGCATTAAGTAAAAATATTTAAAATCTACTCCTTTTTAAATAGCTGTGCCTGAAGTTTATTTTTGAATACATTTCAATAGTTGAAGAGCCTTTATTTAATAATAATATTATATATATATATATATATATATGCTACATTTTTGAATACATTTTCATTACCACAAAACCAGCGCTAACACGGCAGATTTTGATGCCATCATTTGAATGTTATTTACACAATATTGATACGTTTTCAGTTTTTTGGCGACGCTGATCTGTGTTTCCTTGGAACTATTTATATACTATATTACAAACAATATTTAAAGATAGCATAATTTTTGACTTTGACTTACACCAATATCGTAGTTTTGAATGTCTACAGAAATATAGAAGACTGTGCTACACAAATATACCCATTTACGAATGAAGCAATGTGCATTATTTTCTCTTTCCCAACTCATTAAAATACAAATACTTTTTTTTCTTTTTGCTAAAATTCTATTTCATTTCTGAATAATTCAATATTTTTGAATGAAAGGTAAAGAAATAAGGATTTGAATATGGTTATACATTTTGATTTAATCATTTATTCTTCAACAACTAAATCCAGTAATTATAAAATGATGAATTTTTTTAATCTATCAAGAATGAATTAAAATATAACATAAAATTTCAATTTTTCCGACGATGAAATTAGGTGGCAAATTAAAATGACATGAACATAATGGAATAAAGTTTTATTACACCATTTAAAGCATTTTTTCATCTGAAAGTAAGTAGCTGTCTTTAACACTTTGAAAATCAGCTATTAGATCACAATTCATCATTCCATCAATTAAAAAAAAATTCAAAACCCAACAATTTAATAAATTACCTAATGTGCCAGTACTATTACTGGAAAACACAGAGCTCTCATTTTTCTAACAAATGTCTTTCAAAAATTTCGTTTTAAAGATCTTAGAGTTAAATATCTTTAGGCCAGAAAAGTTTTGAAAGTGCTGTGCAAAAGTTTTATCCTATTATTTATTCCACATCGATACTCTCCAGTAAACATGATTGTCGTGAGCAGCAAGTAAACTTGGAAATTGTAAATGGCCAAAAGCATGGATAAAATAATTCAGAGCATAAAAATTGTAGAGACAGTTCTTTCTTCCACGGAAAACTAACGTGACTTGAAAGAAAGCGTGACAATTCTAGACAAAAAGGAAAATATGTTCTGATTTTTTTATAAATTCTTTAGAATGTTTTCAAAAATGTAATAGCTGAAAGGTATTGTAACGTTTATTTACTTATTTTTCTATCATCTGATTTAATGTTATTAATTTCTATAAATAAATAAAATGATGAATGATATCTTTAAATAACAATCATACAAATAATTTTGAGATTTTTGGAAAAATAATGAAGCAGATTACCTGATAAAAAGCTAATTGATTCTAATTTTCTATGGACATAAAATATCCTCGGTTTGCATGAAAACATTTTTTTTGTTTAAAACTAAATATTAATAATTTATTTATGAAGTAAAAAAGAACAGAACATGAAACTGAAGTAAGATTATCTTTAAAGAATAATATAAAATTCCAAACGATTTATTATTATATGAGTGAGAGCAGAATCGAAAATTAAAACATGGCCGTCTAGGAAATACAAATTTAGATTTGGATAATAAATAAGAAAAAAGTTAAAACACGAAAATAAATGATAGTTTCTTGGGTAAAAACACCAATATAAAGATTTAAACTAGTTAATTTGAAATATTTCATTTAAATTTAATGTTTATTTAATTCAAACAAATAAAACAGAGAGTACTAAAATAGAAGGGAGAAAATGTTGTTTTAAAATTCAGCTGTCTTTAATTTTTATATAAGCAGAAAACCATCGTAAATTTCTTTTAAATTGTTAATAAGCTCTATATACGTTTAACATAATTTTGAGTCAGAAATGTTATAATGAAAATTATCTTATTTACAGAACTGATAAATAAGCCACAAAAACAAGAGTTGCAGACTGATTTATGCGTTTATTTACAAGAAAGAAATGCGTAGCTTAGTTAAAAAATCAGTACAATATTAGCAATTCCAGCAGTTTCTCCAATCCTTGTTGACTTTTTAAATATGATTTACGAGAATCAAGATTTAGGAGAAAAAAAATCTTCTTCTAAATGTGCATATTATTAACTTTGGATGGGTATGTATTCTCCTGTAGTTAAATCATACAAAGGGATTTTCAACAAAATCTACTATTAGATATCGACGACTTACGGTATAAAGAGTTTATAAGTTTCGTTGTATTCCTAGAATTGTGATATTAAAATAATTTCAGAATATTTTTGACTTAGAAATTATTTTTATGCCAAGTTTTAAAATATTTTACTTTCATACTAACTTTAAGAATTCAGTTAATTTTTAATTAATTAAAATTACAAATAAAATTTCACATAATTCCGTCCTTTATATATCAGCCCCCCAAAGTACGCAAGTCCAAGTTATATACTTTGGCCTATATAGCTCTAGATGAAATGACTAGTAAGACAATATACAGAGACACACATATAATTTTTAATTATTAGATGAAATAGATGTCTAAATCTTTACTAAACTTTACAATAATTAAAGCCAAATTTGTAATTTACATTTAGCAACAATAGACCATTTTATTGAAAATATAACGAAAATTGTTCTACCATATTAGTCAATATTAAACTATATAAAGGTATAAAAACATATAAAATTCCATCTAATGCAGATTTAATATTTGCATTTGTACTTATGGCTAGTTAAATAAATCCATTTGACAAGGAAAAAACTTTTGAAAATGTCATTAAATTTCAAAGAATATGTTTTTAGATAACGTATAAAAACCTTAGCACTTAAAGGAGGAGATAAAAACTTAACGAACAATTTTATCACTGTACCTTAGGGAGATGCTATGCTTTTTCCACGATATTCTTTCACTTCTTACTAAGGAACATTAACTACCGCCGTTTTTTAGGTAGCATAAAGACCTTTTAATATCCTCCTAAATGCTTAATGTCACAGCTCCTTTTATTGAAGCTGTAAGTTCTAACTAACGCTGGTCTGTGATATGATTACTTCCAGCAGATTGCCAAATGGGATTTGTCCACTTATGATGCTTTGTAAGGAATATCACTTGATGAAACGACTTTTTTCTGGCTGTGTATGAAAATTCTTCAAATTAATCTTTTATGCAGTATTAAATATTTTATACTGGTATAAAATATATCAGAAACATATGGAAGAATGTTATTCAAATTCAATATTATTTTCTAAGTGTGTTGTATTTTTGAAGCATAGCAAGAAATTGCATTTATAAATTATTATAACATAAAGCAAATACATTGTGGATGTCCAAAAACTTTGCCTATTGATTTGTAATAAATATTTCAAGCATTAATCATTTGTACTCTGATGACTTCTCTCGTGAAGATGTTGCACTATTTTGACTCTTTATTTATTGATTTTTCAATTTTGTTTTAAAAATGTCTACAGAAAAAGATGTTTATTAATTTTTCGTGAACCTTCAACTTTAAACAATTATATATTACTTTATTTTTAGAATAATGAATATGTTCTTCTATTTAAGTGCATAGTTTTGCATCTAACTACTGTCAGAGTGCAAAGGGTTAAACGTCCGGAAGTCCAAAAACGTCCTTTTTAGAATTATGTCCGCGCGTGTCACGATATCTCAGAAGATAAATTTTTCTGGGTATAATTAATTCTAAGTACTTTCTCAAGAACTCTGAGTAACTCCCAAAATAAAATTGTAAAAAGAATGTTTTTCTTCTATTAAGATGCACGATATTCCGTTTTAATATTTTATGATGGGCTTTATTTTAGAATCAGTTTTCAGTGATTATCTCTTCGCCTTATTAAAAGTATTTATTTCGTCACTGAAAAAATGCTAAGCGTCAGTTATCGGTAAGAAAAAAATTTATAAATTCATTTACATATATAATATACAGAAATACCAAATAAAATATCGGAAATTTGATAAATAGTTTTATACAATGAAAAAACTTGTGCAATATACTACAGAAAAAATGTATATGGTGGAGGAACTTCATAAAAAATGCGCATTCAGAAAATACATCAATTATTTATGAAAGACATGCGAAAGTGCATCCAAACAAAATAAATAATTAAATTGAGAATGAAAACATTTTAAAAACAATTAATTTCTCATTGTATAATTCAAAATTATTTTCAGATTTTAATTTCAAAATGCAGATTACATAGTTCACTGCTACTCGCCAAAATGGAAATGGACAGATAATCTCTTTAATATTAGAATTTTTGTTTCCAATTAAAATGTATTTGTTTTTACTTTTTTGGCTACAATTATTCATTTTAGAAGAACAGTTATGCCTAAAAATAAAATAAAGATCATAAAATCTATATACAAATAGAAACAAAAGTAATGAATTTATTTACTTTTAATCTCACTACAAAATTATCCATAACCAGGTGAATCATTGGAAAAAACTCGGAATGCAAAGCATCGAGCGAAAATAATAAAATGTACATCGTTGGGAGAGTTTTTAAAACAAATAAACAGTCCGTCTAGAGAAGTACATGCATATTTACACTGATTGAAAACATTACAACGGTGACAATACTCTTGAAATTCATAGTCTACATTAAAAATTCGCTCAAAAAAAATAAATCTCATAAAAAGGATCACACAGAAACAGGGTTTTTACTACATATTAAAATTTGCAAGTTACAGAAATGTTCGGAATGATGTCTGTCTCAAAAAAATAAACAATCTTTAAATCATAGCAGCTTAGAGTTTATTTAATAAAAATTCTTTATAGCATGGTGAGAATTTTAAATTTTTAACATATGAACTTCATAAGGTTTATTATTGCTCATTGTAATCTGGTTATATTTCTAACATTACAGTCTACCAGCCAGCTCTAATACATTACATCTTATCAATACAGCAAATTTGCCTCTTCATCGAATTTTATTTTAGAAAACAAGAGCTCTAAAATTTCGTCCTAAGATCCCTATGGCCCTTCAAATCTGTATTCAAGGCTTACATAGTCGCCTTGCCGCCTTATACCACATCTGCAGAAAAAAAAGCGTACCGACAGGCTGTGCACTTTTCTTTGCGTAACCGTATAGATATGCTTTTGTTTTTGAAATGTGGAAATAACATTCCTATATCGAACACTATTAGAGATGTGTAGGAGAAAAATCTGAAAGATTCGATTTTGTAGAAAATGCATTCCACTTGAACTAGACACAAAAAGTGGGAATTTAAATTCTTGAGTTATTGATCGTTCAAGGAAAAGTGATGTGGGCATTGCGCATTTCTCCGCAAAGCAACGAATTCAAGTAACAGCAAGGAAATCGCAATATGTGCTCAAAGTTTAACGGTGTTCAAGCACATGGAATGTCATTTTTTTTACTGTTTTGGCAGCATTAAACAATTTCTAACAATATTCTAACTCACACTTCCAAAACAGTTTCCGCCATAGGTTGGATATGTTCTGAATTTTTGACGCTAAATAGAGAAGAAATGTTTTTTGTAGCACAGTTCTATTTCCATATAGGTAGACTATCTCCTATACCTAAAATTGCAATCAATCGCAAATTCAATTGTTGCAAAACTTAGTTTAGTTATATTAACGTCCCGTTTAAAGCAACACGAGGGCTATTTTGGGACGGACCTCGTAATTTTGAACCAAGATCAGATGACGACACCTGAACTGGCACCCAACTCTCTACACCACACCACACCAACGGGAGGACATTTGGCCTGACAGATTTAAAGTGCAAGAGACCCCCTCACACGACGGAATTTCGGTGGAATCGAGTCTCGAACCTGAAACCCTCCGGTTCCGAAGCCGAGACCTTACCACCAGGCCACCACGGCCTGCAAAACTTAGAGATATTATTAAAAACCTCGAATTCTTTTGAAATCACGTTTTTATTGTGGTACTTGAAACAGAATGCACATTTTTGTCGAAAATATGCATATCAAATAGGATAAGAAAACAAAGTGTGATTAAAAAATTAGTAAAGTAATTTAAGTAAATCGAAATTTCGAATAACATTTATGATATATTTCATTATTAATAGGCATCGGGAACTTTCTTTTTTGCTTCACTATGGCTTAAAAGAGATGGAATAACATTCAATTCAGAATCCCACTATCACCCATGGAACTTTGATAAGATGATTTTAGGATCTATAGAGTACTAATGAAAATGTATTTTCAAAATCCTCTTTATTTCCATTATTCATTTCTCTTTGAATATTTAATTCATTATTATAGATATTATAGAGATTTGTATTCATTTTTTATTTCAAATTCCTTAATTCCATAAGATAAAATTTGAATTACAGTCATTCAACATTTCTCATAGGAAAACTGATAATCAATTCCTCATTTCTTAGAGAGCAAAGGAATGCACATATCTCTGAAATTTATTAGTATTCATCTGGAAATTTTACATAAGTTCTCCTATATATTTGACTTTGAAGTCATGAATCGAAACGTGTGCTATGCGTTACATATGTAGAATCGATTTCTTTAATTACAAATGCTTATATTTTTTTCACGTATTTAAACTACATACTTCTAATATTATTGTAATGTTACTTTATTGGCAGTTAAAAAGTATTTTATAAATATCATCTAGTTTCTGGGAAACTTTGCATGAATATACAAATCTAAGAAAACTTGTGTACAAAAATAACTCTATATCTACCCTAATGAACGAGTTATGATTATGACAATACATCCAAATATTGCTCGAACCAAATTAAACAACTGGTGAAGTTGCACATCATTATCAGCTTCCTGAGAGATGGGACGTGTTCAGATATTTTCTTAATATATTTCTATTGTCTGTGAAATGACAGGAACGAATCATAACAAAATCCTTATTATAAAGGATTGTGACACAATCCTCATGACACTCATGACAATAGCCTCATTAAGATTCAAGACAAGATCCTTACGTCGATCATATTAAAATCCTCATTATAAAATCAAAATTCCAAAATCAAATTTCAAAGTTCCTTAAATAAAAAATGCTATTACCCAAATTTTAAAAAGGAATTAGGAAAAAAAAATGTTAGAATTTGAAAGTTACCGGATCATATAATATACCTTTCAGATTCGAGCCCTATTAACAAAGAAAACTTAATGAAAATTTAAAATCAATTGAATTCAGGTAGAGGTCAAACATAATTTATTTATATATATTTCCTGCACTTCACTGCATTGAAGTGTACAGTTCTCATCAAAAAATAACAAATACCGTCTAGTAAGTATTTAAAAAAAATCTTGATAAGAGCAAAAGATGTTAGTGATGACATTTTAAAAAATTAATCATTAGTAATTGAGTGAATAAAATAACATTGGTCATAGAAATTGCATAAACTGTATAGAAATATATAAACTGTTTGTATGACAGTGCATTATATTAAATACTTCTCAGGTAGGAGTGAAGACTAAGCTTCAGTTACTAAGTTGTGCAGAATTTGGTTTAGATTAGTTATATTGACCCGTTTTAAAGCAACACTAGAGCTATTTTGAGATAGACTCCCTATCTCCACGCCACACCAACGGGAGGACGTTTGACCCAAAGTTTTTAACGTGCACCAGACTCGCTTACATGGGTTCTTCGAGGGAATCGGGTTCTCCTTTTTGGGCAATCTTCAAACCCTCCAGTTCTGAAGTCGAACCCTTATCAATAGGCCACCGTGGCCTAAGTTGTGCAGAAATTATTTTTTGCTTTGCGATAACAGCTAAAAGCTTAACACATTGACTACTGTGAGTTCATCGGTGACCGGCTTCCCATAAAAATTGCAATCTACAACAGTTCAATGCCCCAGTCAATGATGCAAAGCTATCCAAATTAAAGATTACAGTAGAATGTTGTCTGAAATTAATAATATTTCTTTGTACTATATGAAAATTGTAAATGCTTTAAATAATATTATTTATCATCTTTTGGTATGAATCATTAATAGAATAATTGTTGCTTGATTATTCTGTTTTTTAACCAGCATTTACTTGGCAATTTTCAGAAAATACCTAGATCGCCTAACTCCTGTAAACAAATGCAATAATCTTGGTGAATTATCTCGGTTGTTTGGGATAAAAACCGAAGTACAGAAAAATAAACAAGTACTGAGTAATTTAGTTGTACGATTTGAGCAGTTATTTTATGAGAACCACATATTGCCCACATTCTAGAACATTATATTAAATCTTCTATTTTTAGGTGGCAATGCACTATATTAAATATTTTACTTTTATTTGTCCTTTATTTTATTCTCAGCTAAGATTAGACGAAAATTTCTTCCCAAGAGGAATGTCTCTTATTCGAAAACTTTTACCACTGGAGAATTCGAAAACATGCGGTAAGCAGAAATTGGAAAGAAAATCGTCTTCCGGAAATTACAAAACCAGCCATGCATGTAAAATTTGTCTCTTCACTCTGAGAAAAATCAACTGAATAACTCGGGGTTTTTATTTAATGTTCGAGTCAGAAAAGTTAATGAATTTTTCAGGTAAACAACTGCTTTCATTTCCGTTTGTATAGTTACTTTTTCTAAACGTTAATACATTTTTCTTCCGTAAAATAGTTTTTCTCAACAATATGAATAGTTTTCACTCTTCAGTATTTGTTGTTTCTTATGAGAAGTATACAAAAATAAAACATTGTAATCATTCAAAAATACGATTTCGTGGTTGGATTTTTCAAATCATGCTTCCTCACTCTGTTTATTTCTGTTGTTATAAAAGAGCATAACAAGGTAAGTGCACTATATTCATAAAACAGTTATATTTTTTAATATTTGAATTAAAAAAGATATCTATAAAATGAAAACAAACTGGTTCAGGGACAAAAGTTTCTACTATTTTTAAAAGGAAATCTACGATAACAAATTTAAAGTTATCATGTGAGAACATTAATATTTTTAAATCCTTATCCTTCTGAATTTAAGTCATTAACCAGATTAAAAACCAGTTTGAAACAATAACGAGACTACTTTCTCTTTCTTTCTCCATTTCCTTATATATATATATATATATATATATATATATATATATATATATATA
>JAPMOQ010009177.1:1062356-1094226 GCA_026543055.1 Argiope trifasciata
GCACCACAGTGACACAACGAACTGTTACAAATCGGTTACTTCAAGGACAGCTCCGAGCCAAGCGCCCTGTACAGTGCATTCGACTGACTCCAAACCACTGCCGTTTGCGAAATGAGTGGTGTCAAGCTAGAGCTCATTGGAGGACGGAGTGGGGATCTGTTGTGCTTTCTGATGAAAGCCAATTCTGCCTCGGTCGCAGTGATAGCCGTTTGTTGGTTAGAAGGAGGCCAGGTGAACGCCTGCTACTGACCTGTCTGCGGCCTAGACACATAGGGCCTACTCCTGGAGTTATGGCTTGGGGAGCAATTTCGTACGACAGCAGGAGCACTCTCGGGGTTATCCCACGCACCCTGACTGCAAATTTGTACGTCATTCTAGTGATACAACCTGTTGTGCTGTCATTCATGAACAGCATTCAAGGGGGTGTTTTCCAACAGGATAACGCTCGCCCTCATACCGCTATTGTAACCCAACATGCTCTACAGAGTGTCCACATGTTGCCTTGGCCTGCTAGATCACCAGATCTTTCTCCAATCGAGCACGTATGGGACATCATTGGACGACAACTCCAGCGTCATCCACAACCAGTATTAGCCGTCCCTGCATTGACCGCCCAAGGGCAACAGGCATGGAACTCCATCCCACAAACTGAAATCCGACACCTGTACGACACAATGCATGCATGTTTGCATGCTTGCATTCAAAATTCTGGCGGTTACACCGGTTACCATTTCACATTTGAAATGGCACTTCTCGCCAATGGCTCTATCTGTGATCTTGAAACTTTAATCAATTAAATATGTTACCTAGACAAATGTATTCCTAAAATTTCATTACTATACAATAATTTTTTCTTGGTGTTGGGATTTTTTTCCCATCAGTGTATATGACAATAAAGTTAGGTTAATGATGAATAAATGATGATGACTAAATTGCAGGATTAAATGGATAATGAATTTTGTCTTCTAACATGCGAGTTCGTCTTTTAGAAATATGTCGTAATTTCGTCTTTGCTTCTTCCTTTACATCTTCACCCATTTAAGCGCGTCGTAATCCTTTAGGCATCAACTGAACTTCCCTCACGTTTCCTCCAGCAGAGGTGCTGCTTAATGGCTGGAAGTGAGATACCTGACACCACATATATATCTTTCATTTTCAATTTTTCTAGCTCACAAACAGAGATTTGAAGCTCAACTGAATTCGTGATGAAAAAAAAAAGTTTTTTTTTTAATTATCGACGCATGCGTAATCTGATAGCCATGTGATTGTTTCAAACCAGTCTAAACTCATAAGTGATTTACATTAAGAAGATTCATAATAATTCAGAGAATGAATAATCCGGAAATCAAATTTTGGCGTTGACTTTAGATGGTGATAAACTGCTAAATGTGACAACCTTCTGCATTATTTTCCAAGAAGCCTAAAACGAAAAAATGACGCATCAAAAGTGAAAAATCGGCAATTTTTTGCCTGCGCATTTTGACGTTTCAACAATTTTTTGCTTACTCATTTTGAGACTTCCAAAATGTCAAACTAAAACATGTTATCACATGATAACAAGTGTCGTTTTTAGCAGAAAAAATTTTAGAGCAAGAATCTTGTAATTTAGAGGTTTACCAAATGACTTATTTAATATTTTGTAGATAGCTTAAGAAATATATAACCTAGTTCTTGAACTAAAGGTTTATCCATATTTCATTCTTAAATAATATGGTTTAAATGATAAAATACATGAAATTTTCTTTTTTTATATTGGGAAGCACTAAAATAGCCATAAAATATTTCTAAATGAAGAGATTACTTATTTGAGTTGAGGAACAGAAGAACATATTGAAAAAGTATTATACAAAATTTAAACAAGAAAATATGCATTAGACCTTAATTTCAGAAGTTTTGGGCGAGGAAATTCTATCGTATTCTGTATTTGAGAAAATTGCATCTAAAGATGCAAAATGTCATTGATATGAAAGTATATGTAAATAAAAAAAAATTATTTAACTTCCCAACATAATAAACCTGGAGACAAAATTCTAATGGTTTTACACAGAAACTTATTCAAACATCAATAATATTTTTTTAAATCAGATTATTGCAAAACGTAAACTTTTTAACTTAGAGCAATGCGCAATAATTGAATTACAATATGCACCATAAATGAAATTCTATTTGCAGCTGTAACATGTAATTTGTATTATACTATATTTTGTACTATTTCATAAAATGGAAAATATTTATCCATGAGCGTGGAAATAAAATAATTTAAAAGCACTTTAAGCCAGAAAATTGATAATATTATAAAATGCAGGTATGTAATGTGTACCTACGAATAGATAAAGAAAAAAGTTTTTCTACAAAACATTTTTTTAAATAAATTTAAAGATAGTAAACTTTTTGTAGGTTTTTTTTTGTAAACTTCACATTTTAGAGGGATATTTTACATTCCTAAGCTTTCTCCAACAAGAAACAGATCTGAGAAAGAAACCGACATCACTGAAAGAAACTGACTGTAATAAAATTTACATTTGATTTCTATAAGTAATGTGTGAAGAGTCCTAAAAGCTTGAAGAATAAAGAAAATGGCCAAATTTTCTATATGAAAATTGTCACATACATGCGAGACAACCAGTTTTGGAAAAAAAGGTGATAAAAAGCAAGTAAATCGTGGAAACAATACGAGAGCTACTTGTCATGGATTTAATTAATTTTATCTCCAAAAGGTTTTATTTGATGTTTTAGCCTTATATTCCAATAAAATAAAATCAAAATAAAACCGATATTTAGGGTATAAACAAGAAAAAAAAATGTAAAAATCTCATTCAATAAATAAAGGTAAAAAAATTAATTAATATTACTTCAATCCAATGTACATCGAACTAATATGTGTTGAATCTGGACTTTATAATTCTGTACTCAAATCTAAAATCAAATTTGAATATACCTAGTAGAATGAAAACTATCTTAAACCCTAAAACTGACATCGGCAATATAGCAATATTAAAATTAAATTGCATTGTATATAATATAGTGCGATAACATTTTCTTTTAAAACAAATAAATTATGCTTATCAGCTGTTAAATTGTGTTACCAATCTAAACACATATTTGATAATATTAGAAATCTGAATTTTTGTCTTTAAATTTTAATAAGCAAAAAATAAAAATAGTTTTTAAAAATTCACTTTTATCTATTTAAAAAAGTATATTGTGGATAATTAGTGTATATTATGAATAATTATGGATGATTAAGGTAATATCATTGTTGGTAAATATAATCGAATCTTGAAATTACTAATTGATTCAATAATAATTAGTTCTAAAATCATTAACTTCTAAAATACTGAAGAATAGATTATTAAAATCAGCATATCAAAAAGTAAATGGAAAAATAATTAATACTAACAGATCAGGATATACAGCACATTATATATAGATTTGCTACTAGATGCACAACTCTCAATGTTATTAAAGCAAATTATTAGTAATAATATGCTCTGACTCTTAAGTGACATTAAGTTTTCATAATCTAAAACCCCCAAACAACGGAAAAATTCTCTTCCTATACTTGCCAAATAATTAAATTAAATTTTTTATATGTTTTAAGTGAAAGCATTTCTTCAAACCATAATAAATTTATCTTAATAAATATACTCGTCTTTAATGGTTCTCTGGTATCTATTCGATGCCTTCACAACCGTTGATTCAATAAAAAGACGCAACGTTTGCTAAAAAACATAACTGTATAGTTTTATTTTAAAAACAACAAGCAATATATATTTGGACAATGTTGCTAGGTAACGATGTTATATAAAAACAACAAAACATATGCATATAGAAACAGTTGCTAGGTAACGACGCTGTTTAAACACAACAAAGTGTATGTACATAGAAACCGTTGTTAGGTAACAGCACTATTGAAAAAACAACATATACATACAAACAGTTATTGAATTCATTTCAGTTCCCAACAATATGACATATACAGAAGCACTACCAATCTAAACATATAATTTGTGTACTGATTCGCACACTTTCTTATCTTTACATAATGGACAATCAGAAAATATTTAGAATAGATTTTAGAAAACCAGTCTCATTATTATCAATAATTGCAGAAATATTTCCATTTTTTCACTCGGGTTCCCTAGAGCCAACTACCTTTGACATTTTGCCAGTTTTCCTACCTCATAGTTTAGCCGATTTAGCCATAGTTAGGGGGATTAATCAATGGTTTTGATGCCAGTAATTGTCGCTTTTGGGCAGAATATCATTTTTCGCTTTCTATCATAAAGCCCAGATGTCGCCCAGGGCAGGGTTTTACTTTTCTGGATGTCTTGATCAGAACGGATTTTAAAACCGAAATGCTCTGAAGATTTATATTTATTATCCAATGATATACACTTACTCTTACGCTCCCATTGTTAAGGATCTGGAAGTATTTCACAATTCTTGTATATTACAATAGTGTAAAATTACGATTCATTTAAAGTTTTTCATAATATGTAGTTTGTTGCATATTAACTTTTCTTTATACTTCTTTTTAAGTTATCTTAATTTTTTAAAAAAAATATTGAAACCATTGAATTTTCGAATTGGAGATTTTGACGTATCTTCACAATACAGACCTTTCTTAGTCCAAATAACATATTTTTGGAATTGTCTATCTATATGCATACAAGTTGATTTAGCAATTGTTCCAACTGGAAGTATGTAATTTGATACATGATCTTTACGTCAAATTTCTGATTCTTCAATTCAGAAGAATATTGTATGTCAGTTTAGTTGCCCGAATGTAGGTTAACATGGTAATTGCAAACGGCAAATGCTAGAGGGATAAAAACTGTTAGAGTTCACATCAAATGTGTAGATATGCATAGAATTTGGAGAAAATCCTTCAAATGTTTGACTACCGATATGTTCGTTTAAATGCGTATTAACGTGATAATTCGAAAATATATGATTTAAAATAATTGAAATTTTGTATGGACTCTTTTAAAACAAGATAGCCTTGAGCTAAGATTTCGCTTCAATCGGTTTGAAATATTAAGTTTAAAGGCAAAATACTTATTCAGCTTTCTGGTAATTGTATATTTAACATACCTCAGCAGTTAAACGCCAACAATCTTTGCCTTTTTTCTTCGTAACTATAGTTTGCCAATAGAATACGGATTATAATGCACGAGAGTTGGAACAATTTCAGCCAATATCCATTTCGAATTTAAAATGTCCTCAAATGGATACACAGACAAAATTCCAACACCCCTTTTCGGGTCATGACAATATCTAAAACCTAAGATTCATCAAAATTTCCAGTTTTGATTTCACGAGATGATTGCACATATACATATATATTTTTTAGAAAATAAGATGAATTAATAATAAAATCGTTGCTAAAATAAATGACAGAGGAAACAAAATGTAAGTATTTTATCTTTTCATGAAAAAGGCTTCAAAATCTCTTTTAACGAAAACCCATTCTCACATCCCAATATACCTTCCAACGTCACTTAAATATCAATCCAATCTTAATCTGGAGCTATCCTTCAAATACCGTTATCCACTTTGCGGAGCAGAGATGAGGGAACCTTGATCTTGCCCGTGAGGTTCTCTTCAGATAACAGATTACGTCCGACTGACGTAACAGGGGTATTAAAAAAATATGTCTCGCCTTTTCTTACTCACCGTTTAAACAACCATCACTCTCTCATACTATCTTTTGCCTCTTCCTCTCCCTTCTTATCATCAACATCGCCGCTGTGACACCCGAAAGGGAACGTTTGACAGGGGGTTGTCTCTAAAGTGAAAAAGACTCACTCCATTCGGCATTTCACGGAAACGTCGGAAATATTTTATTTTGTCCTTGAATTCATTGTTCATTGACAAAACTTTGATAATGTTTTTATCTTTGAGTAGAATGCTTTACTTCCTGATGAATGAAGAAAAAATATAGTTACAATTAAAAAATTCGAAAACTTAAAAATAGGAAATTCAACGTTAAAATTTGTGCTTATAATAATGTACAAATGGTAAACAAATCAATTCATTTGAATTTTAAAAAAAAATCGTATAATATCTTACCCAGTTTTATAAGTAAATCGTTAGCTTCACAAAGCAATATGTAGCCATTTCGCTACACGTTTTTATTTCCATTTCGGATCTCACATGATTACATGATTGTTTCAAAGGTAATAATGAGTGTTTGGAAATCGTTTTTATTAAACAGTTTTTTGATTAACATTTGTAAAAAAAGCTGAGGTCTGACAATAATGGCTCTAGAATAAGATTTAAACTGGTACCAAGAAAAAATACCGTGATATTTATTGTATGAATTATTCAACTCTATTATATATATATATATATATATATTATTACATAATAGTTATAATAGGATTTAAATCAATAGGATATTGCTTAATTCCTAATGCATTTGAAACATTTTTGTTTTTTTAATCTCACGAAAAATTAATTCTAATTTTTTTCTAAATTATATGCAGATATTCAAAACACTTTTATTTTTAGTAAAAATAATCAAAAGTCATACATTAAATGAATAAAACGCAATTTTTCTTTTATTTAACTCCAGAGAACGTCATATGAAAAAAATAATCTTTTAAAAATTAATTGAATAATAGAAAAGTTTTGAAAATTTTCTTAGAATTTAATGTTATAAAGAATACAAATTTGCATCTTAAAAAGCATAAAAAATTAACTAAATATAAATGCATAAGCATTCTAGAACTTTCAGTTCGAAAATTAAGCTACTATTAAAGCGTGGATAAAATTAAAAGTATATAAATTCAATATTCTTTCAGAAAATCAAAATAAAATCCCTGGATGGAGTTTCTCCTTATATTTTTCATTAGATCACAGAAAATACATTTCTTGTGGTTTTAATGCAGATGTAAATCGAACATCAAATCATTGTAGACACAGTTCTTCATAACATTCTTCATTTCCTTATTACAAGATATGAATATATCAATAAATGGTAAGCCCGAAATAGCAAATACAGCTTCTCTACTTATAATCCCATAACAAAGAAACAGATCCCCGAAGAAATCTTCTGTGCATTCTCCGAAGGAGTCTGTAATTAATTCTCTTTTTCAAATCAGATTCTCTAGATTCTTGCAACATAGTTCAAAGATGCTTATTCGTAAGGATAAGGTATTTAATATGAGTCAAAAAATGCGTTTGATTGTTTCATATCACGAACATAGAATCTTTTTAATATTTGTTTGGCAGATACATTCATTTATTATTTCCAACAGAGTCTGCCGTGAAGGATGACAAAGATAGTCCAGCTTCTTCACATGAGAAAAAGATCATAAAAGGCCAAAAACTTATAAAACTCAAAAATTGTTTATCGTTGACTGCAATCACTGTTCACTATCTAGATACCGGTAAATGCATTTTCGGAAGAAAGGATATCCATCCGTTTACACAATTACTGTTGGCACAAATAAGACCTAGTTTATTATGTTAATTTTATAATTGAGTAAAACATTTGCTCAGTTTTCTAAGTTGCAAAAATATATATTTTCAGATAAACCTTCTGCTTTGGAACCTAAAGTTTAAATTAATTTAAATAAAGCACCAAGAAAAAATATATGTTAGTTTGTTTTGAGAAAAATGTTCATACTTAAAGTGATAAACCACATTTCAAATTCAATTTATTATTTATAAAGAGTTCTCATTTAATGTTTACAACTGAAGATCGATTATATAAAAATCTATTGAGATGGCATGCATATAATACATAAAATTCTTGGAATATTATCCTTCTACAGGAAACAAAATGAAGATTGAGTTTACTGAAATTAGACATGAGCTTTATGAGTATTTATGTGATATTAAAATCCCAAACTACTCTTATTAGCTTATGAACTATCTTCATGAGTTAGATTGAGAATTCTCTTATAAATTATTCAAAATTTAACCTGGCATCCTGCTGATTCTCTGAGAAAATTGGTTTGTTAATTTCAAATTAAATCTCGTATGCATAATTTGAGTTTCATGACAATTTCAAGGAAACATTTAATTTCAGAATGGCAGATATCAAACCTGTAGTATTTTAACAGCTTTATATCTATTGCATTAAGTATGCATGATGTGAACAATTCTAGTAAAATTAAGTCACAGGACAGCATAGTGTTATTAAATACCTTACATTCAGGATAACTTATCTTCTAATTTTTATTGCCTTTTAACTTTAATTTTTGATTTATCACTTAAATTACACAAATATTATGCAGAATACTTCACCGCTACCTTACAATAATGGAAGAAAATCATACATGGAAATTAAAGCTCCTCCCAACTATACATAAAAAATTGGGCCGTAACGACACAGAAAAATTGATTTGACAGCAAAGTAATTTAAGCAATAATAAAGTTTTCATGAAAGCAATTCATGAGCAAAATCAGATTTCATATTTTATTTTATTATGCTAACTTACTCTTCTACTTAATTTAATTATTTTACAATACTAATCTTTTTCTCAGTTTACCTAAATAAAATTTGTTGCCTTCTTAATTTGAGACTCCGTAGATTAGTGCACTATTTTTAGGGGGGGGATCCTGAATAATATAATTTTTTCCCGGAACTACATTTCTTGTGCCGTATCTTTCAGAACACGATCAAAGTATTTACATTAAATAGAATTGCAATAAAAATATTAAATACATTACAATTTTTTATTAATATTTTGAGTGTTTAATACGTTAATTAATTCTGAGATGTTAATAAAATTTAAAAAATCTAGAATTATGTTCAGCAGATATTTAAGCATTTTTAACGCATTGTGTTAACCAGTAATCGTTTTTTTTGTAGTTCGCTTTCTCAAATAATTTTTATTGTTTTATGATGTTTCGTTTTTAGTTTTCATAGTAGAATTGCTTTATTAGTAATAGCATTATTTCATTATTACGTGACGTACTAATGATGTGTTACACGATGTTATTTCTGATAAGGAAACACTGCATTTATGTAAAAAAAATACTTAAAATTCTGTCATGGCAAAATCATTCTCTATATATGGCATTAAAATTCGTGGGTTATCCAGAATATAAATTCTTTATGGCCTGCAAAAAGATAATATTTGATGGAAAGATTTACTGTAAACAATAAGCAATATTCCAACTAATTCTCAACGTAATGATTATCGGAATTTAAGTCTATCAAAACATAGAAATAATTTTAGCCCATTCTTTGTCTTTTGTCACCAAATGTCGAAGATGTATGTCACTTAGGAATGAAACCAATACTGCAAAATTCCCTTCAAGTCATCTTTCATAAGAAATTTATCACTGAACAAGAATTTCTTCCATCGCAAAGGCAAACAGAAATCACTGGAAGCAAGATCGGAACTTCAGGATAGATGGTCAAACAGCTTTCAATGAAATTTCTATAACTTTTTCTTTTGCGGAATCCAGCATATGAGAGCGAGGAAAATGTATCATGTCATGAATCAAAGAAATACAAGGCTTAATGTTCTGAATGGATCTTCGTATTTTCTCTAGAATTATGCAGTAAAGTTCAGCGTTTAAAATTTAATTTGGTGGCAGAAGAAACAAGAACCGCCATCTTTGTGCATTATAAAGACGTTAATATAAAACGATCGAGAAGTTGCAACTGCTGAATACGACATCCACACCAATAGGCTACCAAATGTTTCATGAGTTTTTCAGCGCCATCTTTTGGCGATTCGTAAAATTTAATTTTGTCGAAGAACTTCGCGCAAAATAACTAAATAGAACAAATTGAATTGCTTCACTATCCGAGGAAGAAAAGGTATTGGAAATAAATTCGAATATTAAATAATATTCTTTCTTAAAACTTTGAGCAACAATGTGTCATTAAAATATAATAGAACACATTGTCTACAATTCACGTACAGACGTCATTTTTGAATTATAATTCATTAACAAATAAAAATATGAAATAAAAACTTTCCATGCATCAAGATTCTCCAGTATGTATATTCATTAAATCATTCCTTATTCTGCTATGTATATTTATGTTTTTCAGACGCTATAATTTTTCTAGTATTGCAATATTTCATTTTCAATACTTATTATAAATATATCATTCTGGATTTATAAATGAATAGCTATTTATTTCAAAAATGTCACCAATTGCCTTCTGGAAGAAAGTGAAATGACATTCTGAATATTTTACTGTATGTTATAGAAGTTATTCATTTATTTCTGTTAAAAATTCAATTTTACTTTTGTTAAGCCTCACTTCATTTACTAACTAGGAATTGAATTGAGTCAAAAAGACCCGTAGGGGGTTAAAGTAAGAAAAACTACTTAAAATTGGAACGTATTTTTGTAGAAAATTATATCTTCAAAAAATTCCCTTGTTAGGTTATAGCAGATAACTTAGAAATTCAATTTTATAACTCTGGTAAGATATGAATAACAAAAACGAAATTTGATTCTTTTAAAAAGAGCATTTTTCAGAATATTTTATATATTGGGTAACATAATTCCCTATTAAATGTTATTTCATATCTATCCATGCAGAAGTTGAAATTTGAAACTGAAATTGCGAAAAAATATTAGCTATTTGAGCTTTCGTAGCTATGATGCTTCCGAAATAAAACAATTTTAATTGAAAAAGTTAAACTTTTATCGCATATTCTTTACTCAGTGATATATTGGATACGTTATTTATTTTGCTAGATTTATTTTTCTCGATAATAATTTTTTTAATATAAAGCAGTTTCACAATTAAAAGTATTATATTGTGTATTTCCAAATATTATGCAACACTTGTATTCTTCAATATTATATTTCAAAAAATATCATTTATGATTCAATGTAAGTAAAAAAGCTTAAACTTAAAAGCCATAAAAACACAAGTAACACAACACAAACAAAGAAAACAAGCTATCAATAAAATGTTAAGTCCTATAGTAAAAGATAAAAATTAGAAATTTTTTTCACTTTTATTTCAAAATATTAATACATTGATTTCATAAAACTTTTATATTAAAAATATTTGTTGTTAATTTAAATTTAAACTGAATTTTGAAAATATTTTCTTGCGAAGGTACTTTATTATTTGCATAAAAAAAAAACATCACCTTTCATCTAATTTTTTTCCGAATCATTAAGAAAATAGAGGTTTATGATAAAAAAATGCAACAATTTGCAATTAAATTCTCTAAACTGTCTTTAAACTGACTGAAATTTTTCAAATATCAGATCCAAGTATTAGCTGTTAACGAAACCCAATAAAAGACAAAAATAATCCATCAAAAAAGAAACTGCAATAAAACTCTAAAATTATTCTAAACAAAATTTAGAATGAAACTACTACCTTAATTTCTAACTATAAAATAAAATAAATGTTCCTTCATCTGTAAGAAATTTTCTACAAAGTATATCTCACCTTCAAATGTATTTTGCATGCATTAATACCTAAATATCGGTAACAGAACATTAATTTTATAATACTCTCGGCTTATCGATATCTCAAATGATCGATATAATGAAAATTATGGACTCTATAGAAATGACCACTACATTTACAACTGCTTTCTTTTAAAAATCAAGATTATCTGTATATTCATACCATTAAAAAACCAACCTAAGATTATAAAAATTCTTTTGTGGATGATCCCTTTAATGGGACTTGGAATCTTGTCTGGCAGCTACTTCCCCTACTATCTATAATAAGAGACTGGAAAAAAGAAACATTAAAAAGGTGCAAATAATTATCTTTTAATGTCGTATGTAACTGATGCTTGGATGTATCTCTTTCCATCCACGGGGAAACAAATCTTCCACGTTTAAGATTATCCCAAGAGATTGCCAATTTATGAGATACTTAGAATTTTTTTCCTCGCATTTTGCTAGAATTCAAAAGAAGGCTTAGAAGGCGAATGAACTTAGTTTAATCCTTTTCGATGTTTTTGTTAAATTTCGGGGGTTTATGCTTTAAGGCTTATTATTTGTAATCGGGTTAACATAATAGCACATTCTTAAAAAATCAACAAAATACATTTTTTTAATAAGTAATCTGTCTGTTGAGAGTATGTTTTTGTAACTCAACTACGGGCAAACATTTTGGAACTAAACCCTATACTGGGGAAGTGGAAATTTAAGATGTAACTGGGGAAGTGCTGTCTACGAGACTGCATTTTTTTTTACACTCGAATCAAATTTTCTAATGAGAGTATTAGATAGAAAATCAGACGATAAATTCTGAAGTTATCTTACTATCTAAATATATAAATTTTTCAAATATTTTATCATTGAAAAAAGTAAATGCATTAGAATATACATCTTCTTCTTAAATTACATGTAATAATAAATAATATTCTTGGAAAAACGTATTATTTTATATTTTTTAAATCATAATTATTTTTCCAGCATATAAAGGTAGATAGAAAACAATGTAATGTAAAATTCCACGATTATATGATTTTTTTAAAATAAATGACAATGGGTACAATTGGCCCCTTTTTTATCGACTTGTGTGACTTTTATAACATGGTTTTCAAGGCATATTAAACTTACAGAATAAGATCTATTATAAAAATCAACGTATAAATTCTGTATGTATATCTCATGGTACATTAATATATTTTATAAATTTTTCAAAAAACATTATCACTAGAAAAATTGATTATGTTGGAATGTACATCTCACAATCAATTGAATGCGAACTTTCGTCGAAAAACTCTTTTGTACGATTATCCAAATCACTAAAATCACTTTCAAATTCATTTAAAAGTGTCCAGAGCATTGATTTGCAACAGAAAAATTAAATTGAATAATATTTATGTGCCTAAGTTTTCATGACATCTACTAAGCCTTATTTATCACTGGGACACTAACGGGAAGGAGCGATTTTAGGGACGACGCTAAAAGAATTGACTGGATTATTTTAAAAACCATCTGCTAGAATCGGTTAAAAAAGTGTGGGTATATTGAAAGTCATGAAACAAAAAGCTACAAGATCAATCCATTCTGTTGAGCTAAAAATAGAAGAGGGGTGAGCGGAAATCCATCGCTAGAGGTCTCACAGACCGCATGTCCCCAGTTAAGGGTTAAAAAAAGGTTATCAAGTGAGCACATGATTTTGTTTTTGGTTTGGAGTTCTGAAACTTCAAAATGTGTAGGCAGCAAATTGTTGAAGCCTCAAAACCTGCAGGCAACAAATTGGCGATTTAAACAAAATTATATATACCTACACACACATAGAAAGAGAGAGAGAAGCTTCGTCATTGTTTCAAACAAGTTTAAAGTGGTAAGTGTTTTAAATTAATTAAGATAAATAATGGCTTAAGACATAATAATGTTCTTACATTATAACTTGAAATTTGCGATCGTAGATTTCATTCTTTTGTTTTCTAATATATTATTTTAATAAAAGTACGAATCAATTTACTTTGAATTTCGACAAAAAGAAAAGTACTGAATTCCCTATCTTTTTAGAAATGGCTTGGATAATTTTGAGATTTTCCTTCAAATCTATTTCTATCGTTTCAATTTACAACAAAAATATTTTGCTGAAAGTTCGAAGTTTTGTTTTTTAAACCAGTTTTCTTTCCTATTCATTAAAAAAATGATTTGAAATCAATCTAATTATCATATATCCTTGTTTTTTAGATTGCAATGAAAAATGTGAAGATTCATAGAATTTTATCGTTTATATATTAATCGACGAATTATCTTATTCATTCTCAAAATAGAAACAGTGTTATGATTTATGAAATTTTTATTTCATTTTGTTTAATCTTTTACATATAAAAAGTGATAAATTATCATATCAAATGAAAAAATTAATTATTTGAGGGCATAAGTTGCAACCTAATAAAGAAGAGATATATTTATTCGGATACATTAAAGACCATAACTATCTAATAAAGAAAGTTTGAGGTAAATGAACGAAGAAATGCAAAAATAAGACCATTATTTTCTTATAGGAAATCACGCTGGCTTATTTTCTTAAGGGAAATAATTACCCCTGAGATGAGGCTGAAATATGAGGAAGAAAAGATGCTAGATACTTATGAGGGTTCTTGTATCTCTTAAAGGTATAAGAATGATGAATACTTCCACTTCAACCATGGAAATGAATTACTTCTACTTCAACGATGGAAAATACCTTCTTGAAGAAGATTGTGTCATGGTGAGTAATGACTATAAGGATTATTTTTTCAGCTTCCATGTTAATCCAACGATTTTGCTCATTCATCCCCCCCCCCCCCCCGAGATGATTTGGTGGTGTAAGAGTAGCTCATTATTGATTATTATATAATCTTTATGCTGATACAATTAATAATTATTTTTTTCTAATTTCACAACATTCAGTAAACCATGAGTGCATCATTTATACTTTTCTTCTTCTTCAGTGGCGCTTCAGCCCAGGGTGCGCCATGGCCTTCCGCAGAATCGAATTCCTAAAAATTTTACTTTAGACATTTTCATTAGAAAATTTATAGCTAACATATTTAAATGAAACTACGCATTTACTCAATGAAATGCGTTAATTCCGGCCGTTCATTTATTTAAAGAATTCCATTTTATTAATTTACAATATAAAAAATTACTCCCAAATTTACTCTCAAAACCGTTTTTACATCATTTCTTATGCTCATTTTCATGAATTTCAGCAACAGCATTTGAAATTTTTTTAAAACAATCAATGCACTATGCGTTTAATAAATTCTGAATATTTTTTTAAAAATGTGAAATTTAATTTAAATTATCAAAATAGATCTCCCTAATTCAAACATTTTTGTTTACAAAATATGCTTTCCAGATAAGATCGGTTACACTAACTGGGAATTAATTTAACAAACATCATCATTTCTAAGATTTAAAATTAAATTACAGGAAGAATAACTTTATATGAGGGTATAATCATATTATGGTTGGTTTTATTAAACAATTTCGTTGTATCAAATGAATATATTAAATAACCAGTACCGATATTAGAACATACAAATTAGTAACAGTACACTACTGTATTTAAGTTCAGTTTAGTTATATTAATGTTCCGTTGTAAAGAAACACTAGGCTATTTTGAGACGGACCTCGTAATTTTGAACCATGGTCAGATAACGAGGACGATGACACCTGAACTGTCACCCTCCTCTCCACACCACACCATACCATTGGGAGGTCATTTGGCCTGACATATTTAACGTGCAATTTTTTGATAAATTAATTAATTTTATATGGCAGAAAAACATTCTCTTATAAAAGATATTTAGCAGGATATAAATTTAGGAATAAATATAGTCAGTGGCGAAGCATGTAGATCGCTGGAAAAGAATTATTTTTCTACTTAATATTGTGATTCTCTTACACGTATATACATATTTATAAATTAATTATTTAATAAAAAGTAACTAAAATAAATATTTCTTTGTTGATCTAAATAGAAACTGACTTAATTTTTTGGAGTTACTTCATTTTCCTTAGATTGTTAAATAGTCAAATGACCCAGACTTTAAAACGCAAGCAGAATAAATTCATAGATGCACTAAAAAAACAACCACTATCTTCTTTTAAATTCGTAATATAATGTTTACTTAAACATATAAGATTTTATTCAAAATAAGGAAGTATCAATTTGATACTTTAATTTGATCATCGAAGAAAATATTGATGATGCAGAAGCTTTAATTAGAGCAATTATTCAGCTTGTCTTAGAGCGATCCAATTTACTTCATTTAGTTCAAAGGGACTTTTTCTTACACGTTTATTATGAACACAGGAACAATTAAGTAAGAGTCTGAGCGTGATTGAATTAGTTATCATAGTCCATTGTGTTAATTATTTTTAAAAAAGAAATATTTTTAAGAAGATTTTTTTCATGCCTTGCAAATTGAAAGAGTAAACAATAAAAAAATTTAAAACGCATTTTTAATTTTTTTTTGTTGTTATATGCATCAGTAGCTATCGATTTACTTTGTTACATGAATCCGTAGCTATTTGCTTGAACTTAAAAAATTCGTTATTTTTTTTACCTATTCCAAAATTATGTAGTTACGCAATATCATCAGATCATTAATAATTACAAATACTCATCAATATTGATAATGGAGATGGTTAGAGGAAACACTAATTCTTTCAGGTGAATTGATTTCACATTAATAGTTCTGGTATGTTATTAAAGAAATTGAATTATCCTTTATATCATAGCAGTCTAAGAAATTAACATCATTTAATGAATACTGCTTTTTAACTCCAAAATAGCAGCATTACTAATCTTTTGTATCAAAAATTATTCAAATGTGCACAATTCTTAATAACAGCATTTTATACGTATTTAATACATGAATTTACCTAAAATGAATGAACTTTAATGTTTGTCTTAATTTAATGCCAAGTCCATTTAAAGTATACATATAAATCATTTTTGTTTTTAATAACTTAAGTTTTAAGAAACAGTGAATACATATTTGACTTTATGCATGCTCACTGCGCTATGTGCAGTACATAAGAGTGAAACACTGCTTTGATTAATTTACTAAAGTACTTCAGAGCTATATTAGAAGAAAATGAGAAAATTAGGGTCGAAACATTCAACTAACCATCTATATTAATAAATAAAAAAATAATATTTTGTAAAAATTTTTATTTTTCGCCTCATAAATTTTATATAAATTAGAAAAAGGCAAATGGTAACAAATGGTAAAAACCCCGTTTCTCAGGATAGAAAATTTATTCATAATCAGTTTTGTCCATTTAATCATTATTTGTCTAATAATTGTTAATTTATTTTTAAATAATCATAACCTACATAACATTTTGTATTATTATTTGGATAATCCATACACTGGTTATGAAAGGGAGATAAACTTTGATTAAAGTTAAAATTTGAAACAAAATGTCAAATTGAAATTCTTACATTTTTCATTGCTATTTAATAAACTAAGTCATTAAAATTTTTTTTAAAAATAGGCTATTCATTGCACATTAAGTTTCCCCATATTTTGATTTAAACACCTCGATGTTATATTCATCAATAAAAAAATTCTAAATATTACTAATCTATAAAATATTCATCTATTACTATAATACTCATCTACAAAATATTCATTTACTAATATGATACACATGTATAAAATATTCATTTACGAATAAAATACTCATCTTTAAAATTTAATACTTATCGATAAAATTTATTTTAAAAAAAGAATGTCTTTTTTTCTTTTTTTTTCAAAAATATTGGAATATCTAACCAAATAAAGTACATTTTTAATCCATATTAAAAATTAATATTACAAGAACTTGTCAATAGCCAACCAATTGAAAAATGTAATTTTATGTAACTAAATAACAAGAAAAGACAAAATTTCTAAAATAACTATTCAGAATATTATTTTAATTACAAATGCAATAAAACTAAATAGTGTTCACCAAACCTAGTAAGATTCCATACTTTCAAGCACTTTTTTTGAAAATTTAAATACTTGAAATCGTACTTCTTGAAGAACAAATTCGAAATAAAAACGTGTAAAATTACTATAACGAATTTCTTTCTGGAACTGTTGAAAAACAATGCAACCAAATAATGTCGAAATCCAGATGGTGTAAAAAAACTTAGAGGTTCACAGTAATTTTCCGCGCAATTTTAGACTCAAGCAGATGAGAGAGAAAAAAAAATACCCACTTAAGTTAACCCTAAAAAAGAGAGAACATTTTCAAGAGCCCGATTATATAAGTAGGGAAAAGAAAAAAAAATCTAACTTATTCGAAAGCTATTTTAGCTATTCTCTTTGAAATAGGAGCGCAGGATTTCTCCATCATAGCATCTTCTTTTCAATTTTAGAAGTAGTAATACAGAATGCGAACATTTCAACTCCACTCTGAAAACCAAGCTTTTGTTCCCCGTTACCCCTAGTTACGTTTTTTCGATATCACCGCCTCAGTAAAGTTCAAGGAAACCTTAATAACACATTTCAAGTCGAAAAAAAAGTTGGAGGAATTCGATATTGAGGCAGTAACTAAAGTGAAAAAGTATAGCTAGAAAGTCTGAAGAAGCACAAGTTGTTTCTTTCCTACGCAGTAGAAATAATACTACGGTGGATTTAGCCACAGTTAGACATAATGAAGAATTAAATATTAAAAAATTCTTGGGAGGGGGGTGATCCCTTAAAAAATAAATTTATTTCCATCACTAATTATAAGAAATACTTTATTTCTTGTGATAAATCATATTTTATAATATTAGTGAAACTAACTAAAGTGAAAAAGTATAGTAAATAGTTACGAAGACGCCCAAGTGTGAAGAATAATGTTGTCGTGGATACTAAAGCAGCTAGATAGAATGAGGAACTTAGCAAATTTTTTATATCATTCCTTTTCAAAAAAAAAATTCATCACTATCACTAAATATTAAAAAAATATTTCATTGATTTTAGATTAATAACAATTTATAACTGTAGACTTGTATCCTTTTTTATAAATTTTATGCTTTTAGAGAAATGAATTAATAACTCCCTCTTTTTCTTTATGTACATTTGAAATAACTTTTTACGATCAAATAAAAATTTTCTTTAATGTTTAGTTCCAAGAAAATTTTAAAATCTTTTATTAAAAATAAAGTAAAACTTTTTCAAGGTTTAATTCCAAGAAACGTCTTGATTCCATATCGGCATCCTATATCAATTGCATTTTTAATAAACGATACAAAAAATTATTATGTAGGTGAAACAGTAAAATATAATTTTTTTCATACAACGTTTATTCTATGATATAAATATTGGGTTGTTCGGAAAGTCATTTCGTGTTTTTTTTTGTCAAAAGGAAAAGAAATTTTCGTTTAATGAATAAATTATTTATTAAATTATAAAATTGCCATTCTGGTCTAATACCTTTTGCCATATTTTTGGTAGTAACATGATTACACGCTCATAAAAGTTTTGGTCTTTGCTGTAAAAAAAACTGATCGAGGTGGTTTTTGGTCTCCTCATTTGAAGGAAAAATTTTGCAAATCAGTTCTGGTACTGATGTACTGTTAACACATCTTCTCCACACATATTGGCTAATTTATTTCTAGCTTGACAGTATTTTTACCTTTTATATAGCAAAAAAGAAAAAAAATGACGAAAATGCTGTTTATTGCTCTCCATATTTAAAAGGGCACCATCCAAAAACTACTGCGAAGAATCAGCTGCACTTTTTCACACTCAAGCCTTGCTATATCAGCTCTTAAAACATAAAATGATTTTGCGGTTTAAGTATGAAATTGGGTGCGAAAAATACAATTAAATCCTCTGTCGGGAAAAAACGAAATTACTTTCCGAACAACCTAATATATATTTCAACATTTTTAGAATGACTTTTTTAAATGCAAATGTTTTTGTTTAACCAATTCTGCTAATTTTTTTTATTTGAGATGCAAAATATTTTTTGTCACTTTTAAATTTATCGTTCCTTTAAAATGTCACACGTGAACAAGCTGTAGATTAAAGGAGATATTTTTGCACTTTCCGAACAAAAATATTCTACAACTAAAAACGCTGTGAAAAGAAATAAATTAAAATTTCTAAACTTATAAAAGGAATAATATTATAATATATTAATAACACAAACAGTAGCCATCATTCATTATTTCAACGTGAATCTGAAACAAACATCTAAAAAAGGCATGTAGTCTTTCAAATAATTTTAAAGTTAAATTGACTATAAAAAATACGCCAGTGCTGAAATTGTTTGCTAAGTCTAAATATAATTGTCGAAATAAATTTAACCAATTTTCAAAACTCTATATAAAAACAAACAACAAAAAAGAGGAATCGTCATTATAATTCATGATGAATCATGGATTTACTTACAGGATTGTAAAAAAAAAAATTGGACCATTTAATTCCAATATAAAGTGCACAAATCAGGTTAACTTAATACAAAGAATGTTCTAGTGCACAGTTATTATTGCAGCAAATTTTTCTTACAGTGGGTAGTTAAAAATAAGAAGAACTGAAAAAAGTTCAAATCTACTCATCGTTTCAAGAGACAGATTTAAATTCATTGTTTCTAGAAATTTCTTTTCTTTATCCCAGTAACACTCAAACCTCATCAATGCAAAGCTGAATTCAGAAGGAAAAATCCAAGGGTGTAATTCAATGTATTAGTCTTACTTCAAAACTACCATTTAATTCCACAAAAAGAAAAGATGCATGCAGGCGAATGCATATACACCTTTTCAGCATATTCCCCTCATCAATTAAGGGTCAAAATATTTTGCTACAGGAACTGAATTTTGGAATATAATTGAGAAAGTAGTAATTCAATCATCTAACATTCTTTAAAATACTTCTTGTTAAATATCATTCGAAATATTACTGATAATCAAACATAACTCTAGAATTCGTTACTAAAGCCTTAAATTCTTGTGCAATTCTATTTTTTTCTTATCAAATCGTTTTAAGCGTACCAGGAACATTAAAATCAAAGTCAGATATTCAAAATATGATAATTTAATACTATAGTTATGAAATGAATTATTAATAAAATTAATATTGTAAAATGAAAAATTAATATAAATCAATTCATTTTGTTTATTTAAAAAGTTGTAATGAAGAATGAATTCATTTCTTTGAAATTAATATCTGCGCATGTAATAGCTGCATATATCTAATATTATATGCTATAATAGCTGCTTATAATACTTACTAAGTTTTTTAATATATAAAATACACATATAAAATTTTTTTGTCTGATATAATCCTATGAATATTTATGAGAAAGGCATACCTTACTCACGGATTTATTCTTAAATATTCGAGCTCATTAAAACTTTAAAATATCTTTAACATATTTTCTATCATTTTCGGGAAATATTAATGATCAAGCTAATCAACAGAATTATGTAAATTAGAAAACAGAATACGCTAAGAGTAATTCTTTTTCATTGTTTAAAATTGCTTTTATTAAAAAACCCGTGACATTTTATTAATGTTTAACGATAGTAAAAAACAAGAATTTTACTTTACTATGCTTTCTTTTAATTTAAACTATTCATTCTTAAAAGGAATATATTAACGACTCAATATTATTCATTTTCTTAACGAGGTTTCAAATATAAGACTCATTAAAATATGCTAAGATTCTACTACTTTTTATGATCTTTATATTTTTTTAAAATATCTGTTCTGCAGTTAAGATGGATCTTAATTAAAAAAATTTATTATTTATATTTTAAATTACTAAATATAGTTATTAAATAGGTAAGCATGAGTTCCCATGCGATATTTCCCAAAACTCACATTTCTTGACTTTATAATTGTCAAGTATATTACCATTCGCATCGAAAGTATTATCGAGAAATGTTTACAGAATTTATGAGTTTGTTTTTATACTGTTGAGTTTTATACAGTTCTTAAAATGTATGTTTAAATTGGCCTAGAAAATCATGCAATGAATGTCATGCCAGTCGATAAAAAAAGGTCTATTTAAACCACTGTCGTTTTTCATATAACTGTTGAATTTTACATTATATTATTTTCTAAATACTGGAAAAAATATTATTTAAAAAGTATAAAGTATTGCATTTTTTCAAGACTTAAATCATATTATTACCATATCTTATTACTATTCATATCGTAAAAGAACCCTATTTTTTCCATATCTGAAGAGAATCTCAAAATGTACAGCGATAATTCGAATCCCAAGCCATATGGTGTCTCGATGAGATGATTCTTACAAAACTTTCTTCGTTCTAGGGTGGGCTTTTTTCAGAATTCGGTCTTCAAGAGCTGATGTAGCCCAAGGGCCACAACATCACAGCAGTAAGAAAGTACATAAAAGCAAAAGAAAAGTAGTCTGCAAATGCAAGAATTGTAACTTTTTCCCTTTATTCTAATGTTGAAAGCAGAAAGACGAGTTCTTGAGCTAGGCTTTACAGGAAAATTACTATCAGATGGTATACTTTGGTGAATAAAGTCATCTTGAATAACTTTAGTGCATGAAGTCATCTCGAATAAGAAGAAAATCAGATAACTTTTTGTTGCATAAACATTAACTCGAATAAAAAATTAATTACAATTTCGAATGTTTTATTTTTGTGCAAACTAACTGTCAGATGGTACATTTTAGTGCATGAAGTAATTTCGAATAAGAAGAAAATAAGGCTATTCTATTTTTGATGCATAAGAATTAAATCGAATAAAAAGTGAATTTGGATATTCCGTTTTTGTGCAAACTTATTAACAAGAAATAACGCATTTTTGTATAGAAGCATTTGCGCGAACTGCAGGTGAATAAGAAGAATATTCAAAATTTCATATATAGGCGGTAAATTAATAGAAGGTAAAATGGAATCAAAGTATTCAAAATAAACTTTCAAAGAATTGTAACCCCTCACTTATTCAAAGAAAAGATACTCATATAATACTACATTTTAACATGACTAAATAACACAATAAATTAACATTCATTGCTTTATTAAGTGAGATTTGATCTGTTAGGTTTACCATCATTTTGATAGTACACTTGATGGATTTAAGTTTTTTATCTATAGAAAAAGAAGTTAAATAAAAAAAGAGTTTGAACACCTCTTTTCCAAACAAAACATTAATGGGACCATGTTTGAAGTTGCTAAAAAATCTGTTTTATGTTTTATCCAAACTATGTTCTATGATTTATGTCTTAACGTAAAACCAATTATGTCTTAACCAAAACCAAACCACCAATTAACCAACCAATGTCTTAACGTAAACGTATAGTGAACAATAAAATATGAAAGCATAACAGTGCGATACCATTTGGAATTGCTTAGAAAACTAACTTAAAATTAAATTTGTAAAATGGGAAATATAAATATTGTAAGCTGTACATTAATGATAATATACAATTTTTACATTTGAATTATGAAATAAATGTACAAACACTTGGGATACGAATAAAAATTATCTGGAATGCTCTTTCCTAGATTACTTGGATAATGAAACAGTGTTTTTATGTTTCTCTTCTAACTTACTCTGAATTCCTGCATGCATATTAGAGATTAATTAGTGGAGGAAGAAAAGCAGAAATCACAAAATTCAAATCAATTCATAAGCTTGAGTTGGTCTTACTTTGGAGATATTTGCTTATTACAAAAAACTCAAAAGAATAATTCGTCAAGTAATGCAAACCATCACGAACTATCTTAGTATCTTATGGTTAATAAAACTTGACTATCATGGCATAATCAGAAAAATCAATAGCAAATTAGAAAATGCAAAGCAGCAGGCGAAATTTTAACATCTTTTATAAATTTTCAATCTTGGCGTAATCTGAAAATCTTAAGCAAACAACCAAGTCATAAATAAAAGAAAGTACACCTTCTAATTTCACTTGAACATAGTTAACGATGCAGACTGATTCCTTTTATGCTTCCTTATACCATCGAGAAACATGATTGAGCATTTGAATATTTTCTTTAAATTAGCTGAATCTAAAATATGATACGTATATACAATCAAAGATCATATACCAAATTTTAGATATTTAGGTCATTGTGCTTGATTTATCATGTTTGTGCGCAAATAAATATAGAGACTAACATGTGGCTCCCTTCCGATGGGTTTGTTAGATATATAAGTAATTATAAATGATGATATACACTAAATTTCAGTCAGACAGATTTTACCACAGTAAGTTACCTTATTCCTACAAGCAGATACATAACATAGATTACATTATTAGATATCTGTAAATTTAGTATTGAGATTGCATGCCAAATTTCCCCACTTTAACTTAATTTTTTAATATTTATGTAGGAATGGGTGGGATTAAATGCTAATTTAGATCAGTGTTCAAGGTAACTAACTAAAAAGAAGCTTTTAAATAAAAACAATGAATTCATTTACAGCAAAGAAATTTTTTTAAAAAATAGACAGGACAGGCTATTTACATTAGATATAAAAGTATAACATTTAGATGCCCCCAAGGGCTCAGCCTAACTAAGTATACTATGGCAACACCGTGCCACAGTAACTTATTTAATATTCATGATAAGAAACGAAGGACCAACTTTCTCTCTATATTTCTGTTGAGTGAATACTCACTCTAAAACATCATGAGACTTAGACTTTGAACCTATTGTGATTAGAAGAATCCGTGGTACCATCTATTACAATGATAAAAAATTAAATTTGTTATGGTAATGGCAGCAAATATCTACATTTATTGTTTTCATATAAGGGTATACAGGTACAAATAAAAACTGCCTTTATTTTTTGAATTTAAAGAGGTCTAAAATGCCAAACCTTTTTTGGTTTTGCATTGCAATATTTTCTCTGTGTTTACTTCATTTATGAGATAATAAAAAGAATAAAACTGTTCAAAAAATTTCAACATTTACTGATCTACGCCTTTTTGTTTTATTCAAATATAACAGAAAAATAAACCAGTAGTTGAAAAAATATAGCTTAAAGTGTTATTTGAAAATTTAAATAATACAAAAAACACAATGAGCATTAGTGTCGCTCAATGTATTAGGTTGTTCGGAAAGGAATTTCGTTTTTTCCTGACAGAGGATTTAATTGTATTTTTCACACCCAATTTCATACTTAAACCGCAAAATCATTTTATGTTTTAAGAGCTGATATAGCAAGGCTTGAGTGTGAAAAAGTGCAGCTGATTCTTCGCAGTAGTTTTTGGATGGTGCCCTTTTAAATATGGAGAGCAATAAACAGCATTTTCGTCATTTTTTTCTTTTTTGCTATATAAAAGGTAAAAATACTGTTAAGAAAGAAATAAATTAGCCAATATGTGTGGAGAAGATGTGTTAACAGTACATCAGTACCAGAACTGATTTGCAAAATTTTTCCTTCAAATGAGGAGGCCAAAAACCACCTCGATCAGTTTTTTTTACAGCAAAGACCAAAACTTTTATGAGCGTGTAATCATGTTACTACCAAAAATATGGCAAAAGGTATTAGACCAGAATGGCAATTTTATAATTTAATAAATAATTTATTCATTAAACGAAAATTTCTTTTCATTTTGACAAAAAAAACAAAACGAAATGACTTTCCGAACAACCCAATATATAAATTCTTCAAAAGAAAAAATTTAAAAGAAAAGAAAAAAATCTTAATACACGATCAACCGCTATCAAGAACTTGGCTTGCTTAAAAAAATCCTCCTCTCACCTTTAAAAAATATTTAGATGAAAAAATACCAAGAAATAATTGGAAGAAATAAAATTAAGAACTGCTAAAAAATATCGAAATGTTATCTTTAACTTCCGCATAATTTAAAAAGAGAGAAAAAATATAAATTGAAAATGGAGGTCATTCCGATTTATTTTGAAAAGCTAAAGGATTTTTTTTTGAAAAAAAAGCTGTAAAGAATCAGTAGGACAATTGTAGAGGCTTAAGTGATCAAATGAAAGGGGAAAAAATTATTTTTCTACATTCGGCATTGTTTTTTTTTTTTTAAACTTTTGAGACGAACATTTTTTTAAAAAATATCCTTCTTAAATCCGAAATTTAAAATAAAAAAATGTTTAAAAGACATAAGTTAATATTGTTTATTTTCAGAAAAAAATATTAGTTTAATTTTTTTCACATCTCTGCTTAATGATTGTTTTTGTTATAATAACTTTAAGAACAGATTGTAAAGAGAAAAAAAAAAATGGCACTCATTAGCTCGAACTTCCAACAATATTTTTATTCAAATCATTGCGATATTTACAATATCAAGCAAAGTCATTGAAAAATTGAACATTATCTTCTTTTCTTAAATCAGAATTATCTAAAAATCAGTAGAGTGCTCCAGGAAAGGGCTCTCTATTTGTACACTTCTATTGGTTGCAGCAATCATTTCATAGGATACGAATATACGAGCAGTTAATCTTTACAGCGGCCTGTACAGACAGCAGAAGAAAATTCCAATTCCAATATCTGTTTAATTTTTTAAAGCTTATTTCCTAGCCTTGATATATTGACCTATTTCTCAGAAAACAACCATGATCCATAATTCATTTATGACAAATAATAATAATAGTCTAACAAAATTACATATATAATAATGTGAAAAATTCAAGAATCACCAGTTTGATAACAACATGACGTATTATATTATTTCTAAAAAAATCTTGAGTCATTATATATTACTTAATCAAATTATTAATTCAAAAAGAACCATTTTAAAAAAAATGATGTATTAAAACATTTTAAAAATATTTTTGGCTCATGATAAATTATTTATTCAAATTATTGATTCAAAAATTTAATAGAAGCAATTTAAAACAATTTGCTTTATTCAAATATTTCTAAAAATTGTGACATATTAATTATTTATTCAAGATATTAATTACAGAAGAACTGTTTTTTTTTTAAATATTGATACATTAAATTATTTTTAAAAATAATTTATAAGACACATTATAAATTATTTCTACAAATTATTAATTCGAGAATTTGATAAAATCAAGTTAAAACAATTTCATGCATTAAATTATTTATGAAAATAATCGTGGCACATTTTAAATTAGTTATTCAAATTATTAATTCAAGAAGAACCAGCCAAAAAACTGATATATTAAATTATTCCAAAAAAAAAATTCATATTATTTACTCAACAGAATCAAGAATTTAAAGGAATCAATCAATTTAAACAATATAATACATTAAATTATTTCTAAAAATAATCGTGACACATGATAAATTGTTTATGGTACGCAGAAAGAACAATCTATTAAAATGCTTTAAATTACACTTGAATAGTATTTTTTTTCTACATAATACTAAAATATTATTTTATTCCGCTTATATGAAGCAATGAATGAATAAAATAATTTTATTTTTATGTTCTTTTGATAAATCATCGAAACTTTGTCAGAAGTTTCAGAATTCCCACGTTGTTTATACAAATAATTTCATAACCACTGAATTATTTAAGAATCTCCTCAAAGCAAGTAAAGCAAATAAACGATAACAAAATATTTTATTCATTTTTACATATATTCAGAAAAGTAAATTATCATGAATCATAAAATCCAAGATTAGAAGCCTTCCCTTTTCTCTGTCATATTCCATAAATAACACATCCTACATAGTAAAAAAATGTATTTACTGTAAGATGCGCATAAGCAGGCTGAAATACTTTGTCACAATAATTGAAATATGCTTATGAAATGCATCTTTCAGGAACTACCTTTATTCCTGTGAAAAATATCTGTTGCGATAAGATGTCAAAAATTGTTTCCTATCACAAAAGATCAAACTTCGATATTGCTCGAGGGTGTGATACATTTTAATATTTCTGACATCTTCGAACTTCATACTGAAGAAGGCGTTGTAGAATGAAATATCTTCGATCAAAAAATAACGTTCCTCTTCATTCTTTGCGAGAAATATGCATTTTTAAGGAAACTAAATTCGCTGGTCTGTGAAATATGCATTTGGATATTGAATCATTCATTTTTGATATTCTGATATTTTACATAACTTTTGTGAAAGAAGAAGAGGTTCCAATATTGAGATATCCGTTGAATATCAATGAGATAAACAGCTGTTGTTAAATAAGGTCGGCATTTGCTGGGATCAAAACTTAATTTTCATGAATACTAGCATTTTTTTAATTTTGATTCCAGATTGCGCCAGAGGGCGTATTCTTTTGCATTATGGAGCATCGCGTGGTTAGCTTTTCTCTGTAGCTGAACTTTTTGAAAGGAAATCAGTATTTTAATATCGAAAAATGTGCCCACAAGCAATGTCTTAAACAACTGTTGAAGAATAGATCTTAATACTTTAGAGTTTTAATGCAAAAATACATCCTAGGAAATATTATTTCACAAGATGAATCTTATTCTTCCTTTTTATGAAGCGTTTTGAACCTAGCTTTGTGTTCAGGGAAGCTGAACGAATCGAATATGAATCATTGGTGACTTCCAAACTTTTATATGAATCATTATACAAAGTTTTTCAAATTACGAGGTACGAAACAACACTGTGGTTATAAATGAAGGCTTTATTCATAAACCATAGGCCTGAGCATAACTATCTCATTGAATAACGAATCGAAGGATTCCCAGAATTCTTGGGGTCGTGATGAGGCCCAGTTCTTCACAACGTCCCTGAGTTCACCGACTGAGTAGAAGCGCTTCTCTTTCAAATGTTTTTCCAGGGTGCCTAACACATGAAAATCACAGGGCAATATGTCCGGCCTATATACCGGATGGTCGAGACGCTCCCACTTGCACTAGGTCAATTCCGCGTGTGTGAGCATAGAGACCTTTCGATGTGCATTATCATGGAGCAGAACCACACCTTCAGAGAGCAGGTCTGGTCTTTTGTTTCAGATGAACCTGCGCATTCCTTGGAATGACTCACGGTACATAACGGAGTTAATGGTTCTTCTATTCTCGAAGATTTCAGCAACTGGTCGGCACTTTTTATAAGAATATATGCTCCGGTCTCCGCCGGACACCCCAATCGCATGCTTAGATGTCCCGCCACGTTCTTCCACAGTGGCGTAGACAATTATGTTAACTGTTATGTTGTCATGTTTATTACCCTTTCACATGAACACAAGTTTTAAAATTATGATATAAGAGTTGACACCGAATTTCATTTATTTAACGTTGAGTTTTTGAGCTATCCAATTTTAGCCTGCACAAATAGTGATGTATTTTCTATATTTATTCACAAATTTGAAGCAAATGTGAAATTTGCTTTTAAAGTTAACTTACTAAAGTTTAGCTATTTTCTTTGCTATAATATTGTGCTTTGATTTTATTATTTATGTTGCATTTATAATTATATGAATAGAAGGGCTAAGTAAAATCATTTCCAGAAAATAATGCTCGTAAATTGAATTGATAATGTTGAAGAATTTAAAATACAAAAGCAAAATCCTAGCAGAAACAAATTTACGTTCCTAAAATCAAGTGAATATGAAATTAATTCAAATCAGAAAGCTTACTCACAAAAAAAGACAAACGAGCGATTAGATTATGATTTAGTAATTAATTGATACATAGTTTAGAGACATAAAACAATTATATTGATTGGTCTATAGTTATATGCAAAATTCTCTTTTATAAAGGTTATAGTACAGTTATACATTTATCATCCAAAAAATATCGAAACATTTAGCGTTACTAAATACTATCGTGATTTTTATGCTTTTTTTTATTCTCTTCAATCGAGATAAATCCAGAATCCCTTTAGAATTTCCTCCTTTGACATCTTTTATTTAAAAATAGATAAGCACTTGTTGGAATAACTGATTATTATGGTGTGTAAAAGTTAGCTTTCATCATAACAATTATAAATATAATTATCAGAATAGAATATTGCACGAAATAAAAAAAATGCATCTTACTTTTATTATTGACTTTTTATACTCTGTTTTTTGCAAAAGCATTTTGTTAAAAGGGGGAGATTCTATAATATTTTACAGTAGAGGGTTAGATAATCAAAGGGTGTAGAGAAGAACTCTTTCTCTAGCTAATCTATTCCAAAATTACGTTTCTCTAGATCAAGAAAGTTTAATAGTTTCGACATTTGGAAACTTTTACTGATTACGAAATTTTCCTCTTTACAATCGTCAAAAATTGCACAAAAGCAAAAATAAAGAGACTGGCAAACACCAGATTTAGCTAATGTCATGAACCGATAATGCCAGTTTGTCGGTTGTGCACTAATTTTACCTGACATCATTGTCAAATTTCGAAGGAAAACTGATTTGAGCTGAATATAAATTAGCTTTGCGTAAAATCATTGTCAAATTCTCTGTCAGAATTAATGTACTAACTCCGAATTTACATAGGACAGCCAAAATTGATTGAAACAGTGTGGGGGAATTAGTCACCAGTTTCATCTAGATGGTTGTAACGTACAGAAACAAACAAATATTTGAGATGAATTATGAAAACAATAAAAAAAAGTATTTATTTCTTTAATAAAATAAATGAGAGATTCTGTTATGTAGTATTCATTTGAATATGTTAAGTTACACAAGTTTAGTTTAGTTATACTAAACTGCATTTTAAAGCAACAGTAATGATATTTTAGGACTGAGATCATAATTTAGAAACGAACTCAGATGACTTTAATGACACCCGATCTGTAACCCCATCTTCAAAATTCCACACCACACCAACGGGAGGACTTCTGTCCCCGACGGATTTAACATACACCCTACCCTCTTACCCGACGGCTCTTAGATGGAATCAGATCTCGATCCTAAAGTGTTCAATTCCGAAGACGAGATCTTACCACCAGGCCACCGCGGCCCTAAATCACACTTAAGAAAATATTTATAAAATTAATTTTATAACCAGTTAATTATTAAAAAATATTGGTGAATTTTTTTTTTCGTGTAGTACAAATATCAGAAACGGTAAAGATTTCAAAGTCAGTTGCTCTGATTTTTAAAGTACAAATGAATAATGTTAAAAGAAAAAAATTATTTCTTGACATATTTTAAAACTAATGTTAGAAAATGAAATTTTTAATATAACTATCATATTTGTTTATTGTTAAGTATGAGATTTAATTTTAGGGTAATGACGTTTATAAAAAGGCATGTTATCTGTCCATATCGTCATGTAATATACGTGAAAAAATTCACTCCTTGCTGATTGGGGGAATGATCATTAAAATTATAACTGCTAAATTTGGCAAGTCATTAATTCTTGGGCAGGGTATATTAAAGAAAAAATGATATTAGATAATTTTAACTAAACATATTATTGAACAAAAATTAATTTTACAATGCTTTTTGATTGAAAACGAAGTGTTTCATTGATACCAATATTATTTTCGTAAAATTTTCGGTCTAATTTTAATAATTCTTAGGTATATTTTAGAATAGTTTTCATACTTTTAGTTGTTGATTAGTACATCAATATTTTCTGAATGTTTATGGAAACTATCTGTAGTATTCCAGCAAGTGCAGAATTTTTTTTTATAAATGTATATTTCATCAATCCAAAAACATTACAATGATCTGATGTTTCGAATTCAAGGCACAAATCACCTTTTATTTTTTAATCCTTTAACCACTTAAATGTTTTGCCCGAGTGCTATATGCGCATCGATTTACCGAATTTTGATCGTTGTAAGTAGAAAATACATCCTTCATAGCGATTATAATTCAGTATTAAAATTACTTCGAGTGCGTAGATAAGTCAAGTATTCAATGGATTACCATTTGAATCAAAATTAGGAAATATTCCCCAAATAAAAAGTGTCTTCTTATTAGATAGTAAAGAAAATAAAACAATTCAGTGGTTAATCGCAAGTCCATATGCTATATGAGCATTAAATTATCCTTTCTCATTAAGTTAAAACTGAATGACTCACACATGTTTAAATTCATTACAAAAGTCATTCATAATCCATAACAAAACTTCAAAATATTCAATCGATTCTTAATTGTGTGTTTTTAGTATTTAAATCTTCATTTAAGTAAAAATTGTAAGTGAGGTAAAGTGTAAAAATTATTTATAAAATATCTATTATTTTGTTAAAAGGGTTGAAATAATACTAAATGTTTTAAATAATATGTGTCATCTGATTAGCATATTAAATAAAGTCACCAGAGAATTTAATTTAATCAAAAATGCATCTCTCTCTCGAAACGGATTGTACATTTGTGTAAATCATTAACCTCTTCGCATACAATGGCGTATCTGAGACATGCATCGAATTACTGAATTTTTTAAATTTTTTAATCTGCAATTAAGTGAAAAGTATTAAATAATTTAAAATGAAAAAAATCATTTGAAACGTATTATTATTAAAGGAATTAAAATATTAGTAAATGTTCCAATTAAGAAGCTATTAAATTCGTCATTTGATTAGGAAGTTGATTAAATTCGTATGTAAAGTGGTTAAGAAAGTAAAGGTTCTAACACCTTCAACGCTACGGACCAAATATCTCACCTTTCAAATACTTC
>JAPMOQ010009177.1:1098965-1120478 GCA_026543055.1 Argiope trifasciata
TTTTTTATTGCCACCATAAAACTATTCTCAAACTTTCCTTGATGGTATGAAGCTCCAAGATCTCGCGTCACAGTGTTTTCAGTTCAAAGTTAATAGGTTTAACTCTACTTCGGGTGTGTTCTTGAGCTCTAACTAATTGGCATGATCATAAAAATGCATCATGCTTAGAAAAATAATTAAATTTTCCTTTCTATACCTTTCTTATGATATTAACATTTATTCAAATCCATTTGCAACACAATGACATTTTGCCGACTAGCACTATTTTTATGAATAGAGGATGATATAGCTTTGGAAAAACACTTTTTCTGAGTTAGGACTATTGTTTTCCCTGTAGTCATTTGTAACTTTTCAAATTAATGCATAACTTTATCATATTCAGAAATGGCTCATAGTGAATCTTCTTCTAAATTACTACACTAACCATTTATTCTTTTTCATCAGTCAACAAACCTTTATAACTCATATCATTTAGACATCACTAGATGATCACCAAATATCTTATATTCGCTAATCAAACTCATACAATTCAGGCTTTTCGTTTAAATATCCAGCTTAACTGTATTGCATATATTTCTTAAAGGCAGCATATGTTGAAATAAATTATCTTATTAAGCAAGTTCCTCGCGAAGATTTCCGTATAAAAATTTTAGTTCCTTTTCCAAGAGGAGTGCTCTAAGATTTTACTATCATCTGAAAATCTTCTTACTGCAATAGTTATACATAGCTAAATCAATTCAGAAGACTTATAACTCTATATCAGATGGAATATCATTATACCTCTTGTTCAAATATTGTTGAACTATTTCATTTGCGTTAACTTCCAGACTTCATTGAATTATCATCTTTATAATATGGAACTAAAGAAGTGTTTGTTCTCAGACATTTCTAGGAAGAAATTAATGGTGATCTGAAAATAAGTTCTTAATTAAATAAGTATTTAGAAACTATAGAAAGGAGGTTCTTCCTTTTTGTTCAGCAAGATGTTGCAAGAAACATTTAATTATTATATATAATGCATGAGAATTGGAGCATCATAATTATTTGCTCTAAGTCGGTGATTTAAGTAAAAAAAGTCAATTTCAAATAAAATTATTGTATACCATTACACGTATCAAAATAAAATATATAAAACGATTTATGTTGTTTCTTTATCACAAAAATGAAACTGGAATTAAATAAACGATTCATTGTAAAAAAAAGGATGAACAAAGTAAGAAAATAAACTGCTCAATTTCTGAGGCTACAAGGAAGAATTATTCCATCCATGAATATTGTTTTATTTATTTTAAAAAATACGTATTACATTTGTGATAGATAATACCATGTGAATTACTATAACTTATTAATCGACTTGGTTCACTACAACACTCTACCAATTTAATAATCCATTTAATTTCTTGCTATAACTTAAATTCACTCTTTGAATCACATACTTTCTCCTGAAATCTCAAAGGAATCAACAAGTATCCTATCTTCTCCAATTAAACTAATCGAATCCGAATCTTACATTAAAGTATTCTAAATCACCTTGTCTGCAGGTATTCTTAAGAACAACAGCCTTCATTAATTATTGACTTACAAGACAAAATGATTCAAGGAAATTCTTGCATTCAAATTAAAAATATGCTCTCCTATTTGTAGAGAATAGTTCACCTTCCTCATCACTTGCCAACTTTCTTGCAGCTGAGTTTTCATCTAGAAATCTGCTTACTCTAATAATTACTTTTAACGAAGCTAATCCAGCAGGGAGTGACAACTCATGAAGTCAAAAGGGAATTCATTAAACATATGCGCAGGTTGTCTTGAGAATAATTTATTTGTGCTTTGAATCGAAGCTCTAGAACAGAAGGCTGGTTTAAAAGCAGGAAACGGGCTATGGGAATTTATTCCATTTATGTTATATTAAAATAAACTCTGAGCTCGGAAATGTAGGATTTTGTAATAGCAATGGAACTCTTATTTTAAAACTATTTAGACGGCTTTTAATTATTAAAAATGAACCATAAAAATAACACTTTAATTACACCAAACATAATAAAAAATATTTAAAAAGGTCAATGGTAATTTTATATTTTCTTTCCTATATCTGAGAATTTTTAACTTACTGCTGCTGAGTCATATATTGTGAATGATACTGTTCACTTTGTTTGGAAATATTAGCATTAAGGGTATTTCACAATTTTGAACTCCAAATTCTTTTGCCTTTGGTATTTTATACTAAAATGATGCAAAACATTAAGCCGTTAGTTTGGGCAAATCATTTCATTTAGTAACAAACATATAGCTATTTAATTAGTATCGTAACTGACAGTTAGAGTGACAACCTTAGCTAATATCTAAATATAAGATTTTAGAAATGGTATAAATACATATCATTAGGTTTATAATTTGTTTTCAGTTTTTGAGTGTCATGTTCAAATCTCCTGCTCTGTTCTTTTCTGCTCGAGTGAAGAGGTAAAATACATATCTCAAATCCTGTAACGATAGTCCATGTGCTAACAAGTTAACATAAATGTAAATATTTCATCACGTGTTTCCTTTTTTACTCTTATTAAATTGTGTTTGATTTAAACCTTTTATTTGTCAGACCCAATCTTTTGAGATTTTTAATTTGTCATCATTCCACTGCAGCTATTTTAATATCAAACGGCTGATTATAAATATTTTAGAATCTCTGACGATTATATATCTTTGACACGCTGTTTAAGTTTTATTTAGTTGTTCAGACATTCCAAGAAATACATCGAAATCAAGTTTAAAAAATTGAAAACTTCTTACCTACTTTGAATGAACTGTACATAGTTTATCATATTGATTTGCTACATTGGCGACCGATTTTGAAGACACTTGAATTCTGTTATCTTAGATACCTTTCCACAGTTTGACATGATAATTTGAAGGTGTGTGAAATGTCAGAATTTTCTTTTTTTATTACAGCAATGGACAAAACCATTTTTGCTGCATTGATTCTCAAAAAACAAAACAGCTTTTAGGCCCCTGTGAGCCAGTAAGCCACAGTATAAGTATTGAAAAATAGGTAAATAAATATTTTCTAGAATAGAACAAAGATAATGATAAAACATATTCAAACCAAATTTCCAAACATCACTCAATTTTTTGAAAGATAGATGGAAGCTATAGTAATCTGATATTGCAGTCGATTACAGAATGATCATCACTACAATGCAACATCTTGACTTAAAGGAGGGGGGGAGGTCCGCTATCGGGAATGCTACGAAATCAGTGACTTTACTACTATTGCATCGTCCAGCAAGGGGCATATAATTTGTTTAATTCAACAGCTTGTTTTCCCCTTGCATAAAGAGCCCCAGAAATATTTACCGAGAAAAAATATTTTATTAAAAAAATATTTATTATATAAATATGAAAAAGATCGAAGTATATTTCTTCTTCGAAGTTTAGCAAATATTAATGAAGTATCGCTTCTAAAATTAATTATAATGGCTATGACTTTATGTAAAAAAAGAAATAAAAACTTTTAAACATTTACGATTGGTTTCTCTACTTCTCTACATTTTATATTATATGCTGCGTCTTGGTGCAACTATAGATTTTGGAAGAAATGTACTTTCAAACAAAATCTACAACAAAATTTCTTAGAACTGGATTGAAATTCAAAATTTTTCATTACTTTTTTCTAGTGCCAGAAGACATTTCTCGAAGGTATATTGATTTTATTATACTGAGGAAATAATTTGCGCTTATTTCTCAATAAATTGTGCTTAATGTTTTCTTAAAAATAATTTGTTTTTCAGTTTAGGAATTTATTCATCCTGCAAGTTTTTTTCTTAACCAAACAATTTTTCTTCACAGTATTTTTCAAATTGTATTATAGCAATGATTTGCAATATTTGGAAACAACTTTGAAAATATTTAATTCTACTCTTTAAAAGTAAAAAGGTTATTTCCTTTTTGTTAGGATTAGGACTATCTATATCTTTTGAGTACTATTATTCATATTGAGTGATAATTAGCTTCATTGGGCTTTTTACTAAATATCTAAATATTGCAAACCTGTAAAAAACCTTAAGAAAGACATACAAGTCAACATTTAAGAAACATTTGTTACTAATAATATTACTTTAGCTTTTATATTCTGGTTAGTTTTTATTTCTTATGCCTATCATATGCGTTACAATAATAGTAAATTATTGCAAACTTATAAAAGATAGTAACATAAGAAATTACAAAGGTTTATTAGCCTGACCCTAACTCTTACTTTATTCTATGTTCAATAAAGTATTTAATTGAAAGTTTCAGAGGAAACATTTTCGAAGTAAATAAATTAATAAGAGCAGAAATTTTCGGTATTGATAAACACATAATTTATGTCAGAAACCAAAGCTTCTTTCCCCGATTCTTTCACCCTGGAGATTATAAACGTATTAATCCTACAATGTAATATTTATGAAAAATTGAATGGTATTTAAAAAAAAAACTTAAAACAATTTTTTTTCAGACAAAAAATCTGTTTTTTATAAAACTATTTTGCTGAAGGTACCCACACATTTTTAAAAATTTGAGTTTTTGAACATCATTTTACATATAATTACTTTCTAATTTTAATCTCTGGATAGTAAAAAATCATCAGAATGAAAATTAAATGTTTCCAAGGACAATAAACGTTTCCAAATTGCCGTCTTATACAAAAAAAAAAACTTTAAAAAGATGGGATCAAGAAAATTTCATCATAAACTTATAAAAAGTTTAATTCCAATTATTACTATTTATATCATTCTTGTATTTCTAAAGACAGAATTGTTTTTAAACTCCATTTTTATTTTTTGCTGCACTTCTAAATAAAACAAAATAGATTAGAGAATTTAAAATTTAAAAACAATTGCAACTTTTTGCAAAAATTAATTTGTACATTTTTTTTCTTTAATTTACAATAATGAATGAAGCATGCTAATGTAATATAAATTTTAAAATTAGGGCATTAAATTGTAATAAAATAAAATATAATTGAATAAATTTTAACACCAAATGAGAGGAATAAATATTATGTCTGCCGCATCTTATGAGACTTTATTCTGAAAATATTTTATTGAATTAATACTCCCATTTTAAAAGTATAAAAAGAAAACGCTATTGATAAAGTATAAAAACAGAATACAAGAAACGTTTCTTGTATTCTGGAAAAGAATAAGGAAAAAAAGATATCAAAAAAAATTATCCAATTTTTAAAAAAAAATGTTATCACCTTGAAGATTTTTTTAATAAAACGCTGTCACAATAAAATTTAATATTTGAGCATTAAATTTTTATAAAAATAAAATATAATTGAATAAATTTTAATATCCATCAAGACAAATAATTATTACGTCTACTTATAAATTCTATTCTAAAAATATTTCAGCTGAATTAATTTATTCATAAAAAGAAAACACTATTACTCAAGTGAAAATTAAAACTTCAAAGAACACTTCTTTTGAAGAAAAAGAATATAAATATTCAAATAAGGGATAAATTTTTCTCAAACTCTATCACTGTGAAGATTTCTGTTTAATTACCATACCTATTCAAATATCTTTATTGCTCATAGAAATAAATAAAAATTTTATTTTATTATTATTTGGCAATTCTTTTTCTTTCAGAAATTGTTGTCGCAAATCTCAGAAACTCGAAATCTGACACTATCCTTTCTCTAAGAAAAGTGTAATTAATAATACCAAACGACTAGTGATAGCCGGAGAGAACCTTTTGGACGGCATGTACCCTAGAACCTTTTGTTCTTCTCCTCCGAAATTAAAATTCGGAAATAACAGATGGCCTAATACATCCATCTAATCCATTCCGGTGTAACGTTACCATTTCTAAGCGGCAGAGTTATTTTACGAATTATTTCTTAAGATAATATTTTCCTAAGGAAAACGGTGGGATAGAGCTGTCAGGTAACAGGAAATTTCATGATTTATGTGGGGAGACGAATTCAGTTTTGTCACTAAATTTTTATTTCATTAATTGATAATAACCTGAGCAAAACAGAATATACTCTACAGTTAATTTTCGGCGAAACTTAAACTCCAAAAATAGTTGTCGTGCATATAATTATGAATTTATTACACTACGAGTATTCTTTTACTTAAATTTTTGATTATTAATATTACACGAAAGAAAAACAATTTTCAGGAGAGTTGACCACGTGTGTCACAAATCAAAGTCATCAAATGATTAGCCATTAATCTAAACTTTTTTAAAAATATATTTTGTGAAAAATATGTTAGACAGCCTTGATGTTTCAAGAAAAAGTCTTACATGGCATCAATCTTCATTATTGAATGGTAGTACACATTTTTTCCAAGCTACGTCAATCATTGATGATTGGCACTACTTTTTTATTTCGGATCATAGCAGTTATTAGCGAATGATAGTGTACAATTCTTCGAGGCTCCGTCAATCATTGATGACTGGAAATGTTATACTTAAAAAATATTAATAAAATTACAATAATATGCAGATTAGCAAAAAACGTTATATAAATATTATTTACTACCCAAAACAATTTTATTAAGCATTATTAATGCATTTACTACTACGATTTACCCCTAATATTCGGGCTATCTATCTAGTTAGATATCCTTTCTTTTCAATCTCTTAACCATAATCCAATAAAATAGTTAAAAAAGGCCATTCTAAGAAAATACAAAATACAGATTCCAACCAAAAATACTACAAATAGTCTCAATAAAAACTTTCACATATCTGGAGACTTCAGTTTTTGGATACAATTGAATACCTCGATTTATATGGAAAGCATGCCCAACAAAGACTTAGCTCTTACAGTATTAAATGAAAATTTTCTCTATTAATTAAATGCAAATTAAATTATAAAATTTGCTTCTCTTCTCCACATTATTTAAGAAATTACCAATTACTTGACACCACTAGCTCATCTTCTCCCTTCACAAAATATTATCCCAAGAAATTATTAAAGTGATAAATATGTCGCTTTAAGGAGGGTAAAATGACCCCAAAATGCATATCACCTGTTATTTCTAAGTTTTAATTTCGGTGGAAAAGAATATAATTTTAAAGGAATTGCCATGGAAAGGTTTCCCTTTACCTATTAACTACCGTTTAGTGGTATTAATTATAGCAATCCTGCTAAAGAAAGGTTTCGAGGTTCAGATTTCAAGAAAATTTATCAGAAGTCTTGAAAAGGGACAAATCGAGAAAAATTATTGTTAAAAGTGAAGTTTAGTGTACTCTTGGACTCCCCTAGGATCACAAGTCGTCGACAAAGATAGAGGACAAAATAAACATTTCTGCAAAACAGTAACAGTTGCAATTTTCTGCATTAAAAATACTAATAAATATTGAAATATCTGAGGTCATTATTTTTATTTAACCTTTAGGATTACTATTACCTTCTTATCTTAACAATTTTGAATAAAAGTATTTACAAACTGGCTGCGATGGTGTGTAAGGTAGAACATGCGGTGCCAGCGGCATCTGAAGAAGGCACCGTACAGAATTTTTTAACTTAAAAAATAATCCAATGCCTTTGCTATCAGCAAGAGCTTGAACCTAGTAGTTTTACTTGCACATTAAACATAAGGACTGTGTGAATAGCAGAAATAAGACATGATCAAAAGAATCAATGGAAGAAAAAGCAATGAATAAATCTATCCATACAAAATTCCCAACTTCATCAACTCGTAAAAAACTTCTATATATATTCCCCTCACCCTTCATCCATTCAGCAGGCTCAAAATATTTCCTGTCAACTCATTTCACCACACATCCTTTCTTGAACAATTAATGATAAAACCACATTCAATTATAAAGGAAATCGCCAGATCAGAAAAAGAATTACGAAATTCCATTGCATTTTTAAAAATAATAATTAAGGCGGTTTCTAAAACGCATATTGACAGTTAAGTATTGCAAAAAAATAAATATTTTCTGAATAAATATTTATTATGATAGTATTAGAATAAATATTTACGAATAAATAATCGTATTCACATTAAAAATAAGTTTAGAGTGTCTTATTAATTATAATAAATATATAATTGTAATACTTAACTAAATTAAAATCTTTAAGTAATATTTTTTTTATTATTTTTAAATAATATTTTTCATAAAATAGTTCTAGTTCATGTACAGGTCAACCACTTTAAAAAGTAGAAAACAAAACATCATTAAGGTGGCTATAATATCATTTCGTTGGGTTACCATATTGGCGACAAATTCAGGGGCACAGCAAACTAAATATCACATATTTATTTCAAAGGAAATAAATTTATTAGTATAAGGTTGATAATGAAGTACAAAATTGCTTTGTTAAGGAAATTGGTTGATGTAAAGACATATAATATGAACAGCAATCTGAATACACATCAAGTTAAATAGCTAAAGAATGATAAAGATAATTAAATAAAAAATTATTTTGTTGATGATGTACATTGATATGAAGATGTTTGATATGGATATCAAAATGACTTGCATCAATACCAGATATAAAAGGAAATAAATAGTTAAAACAATAAATAACCAAACGATAGTAAAGTTTTTAAAATTTGCAATAATTTTTATGTACCTAATTTAGTAGAATTAAGCACATTATTACATTTTTCAATATATACCATTACTATGAAAAGTAATCACATTAAAAATATTCTTATTCATTCTTATTGTGAAAACAATATTTAATGACTTGGCAATATTTGAAAATTTAATAGTAAAAATAATATTTAATATAAGAATTAAAAAATAATATTTTTTGTATAAAAAATACGAAAATTCAAATAATTATGTGCATAAAATAAAAAATGTAAAATAAAGATTATAGTTTACCAAAATACAAAATAATTATTTCTTACATAATTTTTACATAGATATATTTTATCCATGTAAACAAGCGGATTATTTTCAATCTCATAGGTTTCCATCTTGGCGTTGCGTCATCGAATAATACTTATCTCTAACAAGCTTCCAAAGAGATTTTCTTTTGGGCTATTATACAACAATTGAAGAACAAACTTCACAGAAGTGCACCTCAAAGTTCCAATGAGAATCAAAGGGTTTAAATTAATAAATAATTCGAGAAAACTGAAAAGGACAGATAAGTCTTGACAAACAACCCCAAAACAAGTAAAAGGCTAAACAGAAAATTATCTTGGTGGCTACGTATATGGAAGTGAAGAAGGTGCAGATTGAAGTGAAGCAAATTTTGCATATCATTTATTTTAAAGAAGTGAAACTGTAAACCATGGTTCACACAAGGCCAACTGTTGCGCGCAATAGAAGGTCACGATTACTTCAAGAACATCATGTGATGCAATGAACAATGGCAGCTAGTTACCCCCATGAGGTAACTACATGTACAGTCAACCACTTTAAAAAGAAAACAAAAAAGCATTTAGATTGCTATAATATCATTTCTTTGGCAATAATTTGTGACATATTAGTGACAAAGTTGAGGACACACCAAACAGAGAGCATCATGTGCCCTGTTGGGGTCACATGATGCTCTTGAGGATGGTATGACCTCCAGTTGCACACAACGGTTTTCCTCGTATGAACCCAGCTTAATTCACAATTATCCATTTTTAAACTAATATTCTTTGTATGAGGGATGACATAGAAAAAACAATTTCTTTCTGGCCTGATATGTGTTTCTTCAATTATTGTACTTCAACAGAAAAGAATTTAACATTTAAATACATTAATATTCTCGAAAAATTTTCTAAATTGGAGTTCTTTGAAATTATTTTGCATAATTATTCAAGAGTTTCAAACTGTCAACAAACAGCAATTCATTTTAATTGGACTTTTTCTATTCATTCGCATGGAATTCAAAAATTCTATGTCATGTATTATTTTATATCCATCATTAATTATACTTTCTTTGCGTACTTTAAATTTAAGTCAGATTTCAGTCTTAAATGAATATCAATGTTTAGAGACCTAAAAAAAATATTTCTGAAAATAATCAGAGATGAAAAAATGTTCCAAAAACAACCTTTACTTCAAAATTTATTCTAGTTGGAAATATTTCCTTTTTCATCAAAACAAATTATTTATGCTCTAAATTAATAATAAATCTGTATTTAATTCCAGCATATGATAAAACATTATGCAAATGTTTTGTGTCTTGTATTATCATTATGCAAATATCTTGTGTTTTGTATTATCATTATGCAAATGTTTTGTGTTTGTACTAAACTTTTTAAGTGTTAGTCTTAATTGCTTGGTGTGGTTTAATTGACAATTACAAGGCTAAGAACTCGTCTATATTATCAAAAGGTCACCTAATTGCAATTTTTGAAACTGACACTTTTATTTAGGTGACAGCTAGATGTCCAATTTTTTCTGGCTGACAAAAATTTTCTTATTTTCTCTTTGCAATATACAAAATCTTTTTTGATTCATGTATCATAAACATAATTTACTGTTAAAGATTAACACAGCAAATACTGCTTAGCATTAGAAACATTTATTTTATACAACACACTTATATCAAAACACTATTGTAAATAAATTGTAAACAAGAAAAGGTCAGGATACAAAAGTATCGGCAATTATATGAATTATAAAAAACATATGACTGAGACCTCAAGTAAGATCTTATCCTAGACGTATGCGCTAGTATAAGATCATACAAGATATAAATGCAGATTCTATTTTAGGAAACAAAGCTCAGGGAGAAAAATGAGAATTGATATTTAATGCTTATAAATTTTGACATATTTGGGATTAATTACTAGCAAAAATTAATAGATACGTACATTTGGCTTAATTAAACTCACTCCCTATTTATATATTAACCTTCCAGTGGGCGCGGCCGTCATACCAACATGAAAGGTCGCGCGTATTTCCAACATACGCTATAGTAAATTGTAAATTTTCGAAAGCGTAACTATTAAAATTATATTATAAATAGCTTAGGATGAATCACTACAATCACTTTAAACATTTTTTTTTACTAAAAAAGAAGCAGAAACAATATAAACATTGATTGCTATAACAACATAAAATGACCACAGGTTGACTAAATTGATTTAAAAATAATATAAATGAAATTGTCGATATTTTGACAGAAATATTGGTATATAAAGTGTAAAAATACAGAATTTATGAATAAAAAGGATAAAGTAATTGAAAGCTTTTTTCCCTGACGTTGCATATGAAAAGGAAGAACATAGAACTGCTATTTCATTGCAGCTTTGCAATTTGATCAAATATGTTACTGATATGTTTGATCAAATAGTGTACTCCAAAAATACGAATCTCACAACCGAACCTCGTGATTCTAGTCCGCTTTTCTTTATGGTAAGATTTTTTTCCCTGACGTCGCATCTTCCACTTCTTCCATATTTATTTGGCTTTTCTCTTTAGCACCCTTAATTCTAGCTCACTTTTTAGAGATGTGGTTGCTTTTTTTCAACCTTTTCCTTCGTAAGTGCATTTGCCAACTGTCGCCAGTCTAAAACAATACGGATTTATTTGTAAAATCATACAAAATCAGATATGACAAAAACTTACATGAGCGGTCGCGATTATCTCTAAAATACAAATATATCATCGGCAGAGACCTATTAACACCACAAACTTAAGACGGCAACTGAAAGTAGGTCAAAGGGAGGGTGACATATAGCCAAAGAAAGGCATTCCCAGTGCCACCAGATCTGAAGATATAAAACGAAATTCATCTCTAATGTATCTCTCACATATGCGCGCCGGCTGGAATGTTAAATAAAATTCATTAGTAAACTTAAAGTCCCTTTCTATATTATTTATGAAAATCTCATGTATTAGACAACTTTATTTTAACTTCTGTCTGAGAAAAATATTATTCCTAGAAATAATTTATAATGCCACTTAAAACCATTAAAACTGAACCCAAACTGATAGAATGCATTAAATGATTCGTTATTTTCGAAGTTTAATTCAGATACAGAAAAACAAGTGTTTATTGTATATGTAAGAAGTCCTTATTAAAAGATACGAAACGTCATAACAACGCCACAGTTAACCTATTTGTCTATGGCGTTATCAGAGAATATCTAGGAATGCGATTGGGGTATTTGGCGTAGATCGGAGCTTGCCGAGGAAAGATAATAGATGCTCTTTAAAAGAGTGTCGTCCACCTAATGCTACTTTTTGAACTCCACAAGCACAGAAGAACCATTAACTACGATGTCTACTATGAGACACTCCGAAGACTACGCAGGTCCATCAAGAAATATCGAGGCTACTCTCGGAAGATGTGGTTCTGCTCCATGAAACCACGCGTCCACAGGCCACCAGGGTCACACACTCGGAACTGGTCAGGTTCAAGTGAGAATAGATTGACCATCTACACTACAGCCCGGAAAAGTCCCCCTGTATTTTTCATGTATTTGATCATCTGAAAAAATATCTAAAAGGGAAGCGTTTCAACACGGACGACGAAATCATTGACACTGTGAAGGACAGAAAGTCGTCACTACTGTAGGAATTCTGGGAACAAGGAATCTATCAACTTGTTAATCAATGGGAATATTTTACTCAGGTCTATGGAATATACATTGCATAAGATCTTTGTTTAAACCCACAGTGTGGTTTCATATCATTTCATTTGATCACCCCTTGTAATATTCGAAAAGTTCACTCATATTTATCAATTATGATTTGATATTTTTAATTGCATTTTTCTACTAAAGGGTGTACGTCTATTTCAAATTTCGGGAAAGTGTTGTCAAAAATTTTCTAAAGGAAATAAACCATAGAAAAAAAGGAACTATCTTATTTCTTTCCAACTTATCTAAAATATTTGAATAGGGTTAGTAATTAAGTAAGAAACTCCCTAGGTAAAGGCGGGGCGAAAAAATTGATTGTTAATGTTTTTATTTTCTTTCCTTATTCTAAAAACGCGTTCTCGAAATATTGTGCTTACTTCTTAGCTGTGAAATGCTCATAAATTTAACGAATTAGTTTACTTGAAATAATTTATATAATGCAGTTTTGTAGGGCGTGATATACATAATTATTCCATCGTTTTAACGTCTGGTATATTAAAACTTATTTTGCATGAACATATTCAATTCATTCTTGTAGAATAAAAGCGTAGTTTATTCTGCATATTAATGTTATATATGCCATGCATTAATTTCTTTTCATAAGATAATTTAAATTTATGACCAAATATAAGCCTGTAAACTAGTTTTAAGGTTTCGGAACGTGACAAAAATTAATTATGTACTGAAAATTATTTAAGAGATGGAAAAGCAAAAATACGCTTTAGAAGAAAATGTTACTGCCAAGGAAATAAAACAAATTAACATCATTTTTTAATGCAAAGAGTAGAATATAAAAACATTAACTTTTGCTCTTATTCGATATTTCTGGTACTTAATTTTTATGCATAACACTTTCTTCTTGTGATGAACTATACAAAATGCGCTTAATAGATAACAATAAGCATTTTAGGAAAAATAATTAAAATGCAATATGCATTTAAATTTTCAAAAAAATTTGTTGTTGCAATTACGTTATTATAAAATGCGACTAATTGTTAATATTTACATTTCTTTTTTATCTGCGTGCTACATTAGTATTTTAAAATGTAAATCCCTTATCAGTGTTTCTTTTTGAAACTTCCATTGCAAATTTTCCCCTATCGCTTTGTATCAAGACATCGTATACAAAGACATATGAATAAACGGTGCTATTTCTCTTATATTGAGTTTTTATCAACAGTTTTTTAGAGTCGAGTAGCCTAACGATGGTTTTAACAATAAATTTCTTATATCTAATAATCTATCTACAAATTTCTTTGCTTAACAACAAATTTCGTGCATCTAATTTCTTTCTAATAATTTCCATTGCCTTCCACCAGGCTTAACATAAGGGTAGGCTTATTTTTAAAGAATTAGTATTAGGTGCTACTACCCTAGGACTAGGCTCTTTTAAAAATATTCAGAAATATCAATCAAAATTTTCGTATTAACCACAAATTTCAGATGGTTATTTAATATTTTCCAGGCATTTCTCCTAACAGAACATAAGGTGTAAGCTCAATTTTGCGGAATTTGTTCCCAAAAAGCCAACCTATCCCACATGCTGAAGCTGAAGCTACAATTTCTACATCGGACTTTTAGACTAAATTATATTCTAATATTATAAATAAATAAAAAATCAAATCTAGTTTTAGCACTTCATTTTTATGAGTTATCCGCTGTTTTTTAGGCGTTCCTGTAGACTCATCCTGAGGATGAGCCTATTCCCACAGAAATTGGCCTAGAAATCAATTTATCCCTCACATTGAAGCTGAAATTAAATTTCTATTTGTGACACTCAGATTGAAATCTTATCCTGTACTATTAGAAAACAGTAAATACGTATTAGTTTCAGCAACGAATTTCTTATTGCTGTCATGAGTTTAAGTGGTATTCCTACAGTCACAACAAAAAGGTAGATCAATCCTCCATAAAGGAAACTTACCCCATTGCTGGAGTTAAAGAAACATATCTCTATCAGATGTATCAATCTCATGTTTCTATTTCAAGTGTGAAACAAGTATTAGATATGTTTAATCCCTTATTTCGAATCCGGTTCAATGAACAAAGTTAATTATGTTGTCTCTCTCTGTATACGAGTTCTTGACTCATAGAACTTATGAGTTACTTAACGTCAAATGGGATTTTCATTGCCGAGAAGTTTTAATTCAGTGCTTTAATTCATATTGCACATCTGTGATCAATTCTAGTTTACACTGCCAGTATCAGATTCATACATGAAAAAGTTTGATGAAAGTTGATAAGATCAAATCTGCTTCATATGCAGGGTTGATCCTCTCAGAAATTGTATCTATATTTGCCCTCAGCTAATACCGAAAACAGGAGACTTCTGCCCCAGCCTGTATGAGTTTTCAGAAAAATTTGCATTTTTATAATGGGACCAAAGAAATTTTCATCATTTCAATGTTCGAGTTGTGAAAATGATACAAGGACAGTAAATGAAAGTTTTACTGCTTAATTTTTTAAAAATATATGCAGAAAACCAAAAGATTTTTACTGTCTTTAATTATAAATAAATAAAAAAGGTTTTATGAAGGATTTATTTTAATTAGAATGATTCATTTTATTTCAAAACAGAAGCAATAAAAAATATTTATTTGGATACATCAAATATAAAATTATTTAAAAAATTTCATATAGTTTTTAATAGAATATGAAATTTACAAATTTTATAGAATTTTTCTATGGGTTCCATAAAAGCACTCTAACCATATTTAGTTTAATCATGCTATTGACATAATTTGCCATATAAATTAATCAGTTTGAAAGCAGATTGAATGGTAGAATCATTTCAATTATGGCATAAATTATTTTCAATTCCGAAGTTTCATAATACGTCGTTCAGTATGTTATGGAAAATACAGGACAAAGTCATTTCACTTGGGTGACATTCCTCATTATACCCATGACAATATCTTTTCAAAGTTATAATGAGAAATGTATCAATGTGAATTCCGTAACTGGAGTATTAATGATGGATTTGCAAGCAACTCACTTCGCGATACGAAATAGAACATACTAATTATTTTAATTTCAAATCCACTCTGTTTTCAGAAATTTCGAAATTTTGGTAAAGACTAGATTAATCAGTCGTCAATTATTAATTAATTACCTGGTGATTATTTTTTTAATTTATCGCTTTTTAATTGTATATGGAGAAAATTATTTTGTTCAATTAAAAAAAAATATTTGTATTCGAATGCAGGAAATATTTACTGAAGATCGAAACTTGAAATAAATTAGCTCTCTTTACAAACAAAAAATGAAATGAATTACCTTATTATATGGAACAGATTGCATTGAAACCAATAAATTGTGTATTCAACTCTTGATCTAAGCAAAAATCAGTCAAATACATTTGTCTAAAATATAATGAACACTAAATCCAAACATCTCTTTACCATAATTATTCGTTCTTGTAACCCAACATGAGACTGTTTTATCTCCTACTTCTAAATGCAACTATACAATTCATAATTATTTTCCAGATTGAAAACGTAATAAGTATGCAATCTTGATAAGAATTTTAAAAAAACTCGCAAAAAAAAAAGTTGACATTCGTTTGCTCGGTGAATCAGTTATATTTATTGATGAATGATAAATATTTATGATGTTTATTGATGATCAACCCTATTTACTGATGATATTGAGTAGAACATAATCTCATAGACTGCAAATGTGCCAACAAATGAGAGTAATGCTTCCGATAAATTTCCCTTTCATGCACTATTATGTTCATCATCTTAACGATAGCCTCCATAAAGGATTAATGTTTGTGATAGTTACTATGATCGACTTATATATCTGAAGGAGTTACATTGTTATAGTATACCATAAAAAATTCTTATGTTGTTACAATACAGTGGTCCTTAATATTATACACCCTTTGTAAAAAATTCCTCATTGCGTACCAATTATATATTTTTTATTTCTACAATACTATGCAAAATCAGAATCCAGAAATCATCGTATATGATATTACATAAAAAAATATTCTTCATCACATAATGAAAAATATTTTATGTGATTGTTTATTAATTAGAAATGAATTTTAATATGTTTGCTATAGAATTAATTGTTTATGATTCACACTTCTAAATGATTTGATTTTTTACAATTTATTTCTGTTAAAGAGATGAAAAAAGAGAACTTTAATATATGAAGGCTGTTGTTTTTTCTACGGAAGCATAATGCTAACTTAAACTCTTTTCTGAAACTATATAAGCTCTGAGTATTTTCTCATTATAACATCCCTTTTTCCATTTAATTAATTCTACAAGCTCTCTATAAAATCGCCAGTTCTCATAACTTTTTCACCTTTCAAGTCTAGGGATAAAAATTCTTAATGCTTACAGCATTGTTTTAAATGTATCTAAGATTCCATATCATAAATCAACAAAAGACAAAGTAATCCTAATCAAATTCTCAATGTACAATCAATGATGGAAAAAATTTCTGCCGTCTGTTTATCACTTATATTGCAATGCAAACGGATGTTTCTTGTGCAAAAAAAAAAAAAAAAAAAAAAAAAAAAAGATTTCCCGTAGTGAAATAAATCGAAGTTAAAATTATCATTCATCTCTTCGGGTACCACGCATTCACACAATCACGTTTATGCATATTCGATATTGAATCGTCAGTAATATTTTTCAAAGTGATGGATTTAATATTATTCATCAAAATAAATATTTTAAAATTCCATTGCAACTATTATAATGAATATGAGGACACATTTTCATAATATTAAGTGCAATGAAATATCGATTCACAAATTATTTAGAAGAAATCTCATAAAACAAAACAAGACCAATATGTGCTGATAAGAAATTTTTATCTAACGAAGCAATTTATTTACTGAATATTAAATTAAATCAACCCCATTTAACTAATGAATTCATTTTTAACCTTATAAAAAAAGAATTTCTCTGAAGCAAATATTTTTCTAACCCAAATAATTCTTCACCATTATCAATTATTTATTTTTTAAGCCCTTCGGTCGTTTACCCACTAATCCCAAAGCAATTTATAATGAATTATCAATTAAAGCGCCTCGAAGCAGGACGCGATCTTCTTTTTAGTTCTTCAAGAATACTTAGTATAATGAAAGCAGTTTTCCGGGTCGTAAAAATTGTTTGCGGTTTCGATTGTACTTTGCCCCTATCGTCTGAATAGCAAAACTTGAAAGAGATTTCCCATAAAAATAAAGAACCACACTATCTCCAGGAAGAATAAGGGTTTACTCAGTGACTACATTTTTATTTCGGGAATCCCTTTTCTCAATTCGTATATTCTATTCCAAAGTATTACCAGAGTAAACCATGGTGTTTAGAAAACCGTTTTTAGAAACGTCGCAGAGGTTTTCAGATGTAAATAACTCATTAAAATGCGTTTTATTAAGAATGATAGCATTCAAACTGGTTGGTGAAGATTTGAAAGTGAAAACTCAAAGCCTTGAAATTTTTTTTTTTTTTATTTATTCTGCCGGTAAGGTGCATTCATTTTGATAGTTAACTGGACGCATTTAAGGAGTAAGGAGTCAAATATTAATTTATAATTTTCAAATACAAGTAAATTGAAAAATAATTTTCACATCGTAGGAATGGTGAACATATTTAATCATGAAAATGCTTAGCAACTTTAAAATTTTAATTGAATATTCGATTAAAAATAATTAATGTTTTGATGTTTATTCTCAATAACTTCTTGGCACATTATTGCTCAAAATTTATTCAAGCTGTTTTCACATAACATTTATTTTTTTTTTAAATCAAAAATGTCAAATTCATTTTAGAACAATATATTTTCTCGAAGTTTAGTATATCTTTCAAAATATTTTTAATAAATTTTATAATAATTTTCATTGTTTTAATTGTTGGATACATATTCTAATACTTTACGACGTTATTAAAAACATTTTTCTATTTGAATTAAAGATGGTAAATAATTCAGATCGAAATTTAAGGATAAAACAAATGGGTCAAATCCTTAAACATATTTAAGCTAAGATATTTTAGACTAATGGTTTAGTCCACCATCAAATTTTCTCAATTCTTGACAAAAGCAGTGGCATTTCAAAACAGAAATTTGTTACAATTATCTAATTGCATACAATTATTTGACAGAAGCAAATATGTGCAGACTACTTAATTGGCTATAAATAAATACATCACAAATACTGGCATGAAAAAAAAATATTGCGAATTAGATTAATAAGAAATAAATTAACTAAATTAGAAGACATTTTAAAAATCTCTGAACATAATAGTTTTTGATATGTTTAGTTACATTAAAGTCAAGTTTTAAAACAACACTTGGACTATTTTGTGATGAACCTCCTAATTTTGAACCAAAATCAGCTGACAAGGACGACACATGAGTTGACAACCCTCTTCAATCTTCCACTTCTTCTTGTTGTTTGACCTCGACGCATTTAGCTTTTACAAGCCCAGCTTACACGACTGTTATTCGATGGAATCGGCTCTCAAACCTCCTGTTCCGAAACCGAGACGTCATTACCAGGCTACCGCATTTCTACAGTTTTCGAAAACATTTATACACATGAACATTATAAAAATTAATATATTTAGATTATTAGCAGTTTTTTTTAAATACATGTTTACCCCAGAGAACAGAATTTATTACCATTTATTATTGGATCCATCAAAAATAACTCAGCTATAATTGTAAATATAAACCATGGAATCAAATATAATCTTAAAGTGTTTTTAAATCATATCATAGGAAAATTATTCTTCCTGTCACGACACAACTGCATGAGCTAAACGGATGTAAAGCTCAATGATAAATTATTTTTAATATTTTCTGTTAATTCATTATAATAATATTTTTATAGTTAATTGTAATAATAACTTGATTTGTTATAAAGTACGGGTGGCGCGAGATTTTTTCTGGCGTTGCTGTGGTAACCGTAGTTACTGGAATGAGCAATATTTAAAAATAAAAAATAATTAATGGAATTACGAAGTTGTGTTTTGAAATAAGAGTTTCAATAATAATTAATTCTTCATAACAGTAACGCCCATGAACACGCCAATCCTTTTGTGATTAAAAACTTGAAAAAAGGATACTTTCCTACTTGTTTGTCGTTCAAACACTTGCATGTTGAGATAGTCTAAATTTAAATCTCACTCGCTTAGCCTAATAAAACAAACATTGCTAGCCTAATAAAACAATATGCTATCATTCATATCAACGCCTTTCCCCATCTATAAGAAGTGATCTTTAACATTGTTAAGGGAACTTGCTTTCTATTTTTAAAAATAAGGCCCAAGCAAAAACTGCTAACTACCCTGATCTCATACTAGCCATTCCCTAATCCCTAAAAATCTCTCTTTATCGTCCATACAAGAGAAAAACCTTAAATTCCAATCTCAGCAAACACGGATCCACAAACCACTTAGACAGCCTTCGCTCCACCTTTCATTAGATGGTGATCAAAGAGTTTTATGGCGAAGGCTGTCTGCAAGGATTCCCTAACGATCCCTCCAACTGATGGAACGGTCACGCTCCAGAGCGACATAAGAGGTGCAGCTTAGGCGACTGTCTCAAGTGTGGATGGAGTGTAAAGAGAGCCTTTTTAATAGAAAGCCTCTGGAGAAAGTAATTGAAATGGTTGGAGTTGGGGTAAACAGGATATTAAATGCTGCCTTCCACAGTGGACAAAGTTTGCCATACATAATCGGTAAATATTTGAGGAATTAGAATTCATGTACTCTTTCTTTTAATATTTGATAAGTAGGTTGTCTTAATTATAATAATTTAGCTCAGAGTCCACTTAAAAGAATTTATAATGGATATATTAAAAATATAAAAATGTTTCGATAGTGTAATATCTGCCATAGAATAGATAATAGCAGGTATTAAATGGCTTCTTTTGTGAAGTATTAGTCATTCTTTTGGATTTTTCTTCCCTAATTTTGCTTAATAGCTTCATTCGTGTTTTATTTTAGATTTTATCTTGCCTGATTCAATTTTAATGTACTTTTAGATTTTTATCAAATTAATCACTTTTTTATTATTTTCTTTACAAGAAGATCCATCATACGGAAACACAATTAAGTTCAGATATATTTAGGATTATAAGGGAATATTAGAGAACAATATGGAGGCTGACGTATTAATCTTATATAATGGGTAAATGGGAAGAATAATGCCTTATAAGACGCCATGCTTCCTAGTTTAAATAGAAATTGTGATTCTCTATGAATTTAACATCCAACAGATCTTTTTAGCTTTCAAATGTAGAGGAGGATAAAATTTTAAACTTCGAATCTTTTACCTCGAATTCCTCATTTTGTATCCCTGTTTTAGAATCATTGTCGTAAAGTATTGTAAACACAAAAACCTGGCTTATTGAATTTTATTGTTAAAAGGAAAATTCATGAGATAAAATACATTCGAATCCTTTAAAAAAGATATTAAGAGTCTATATTTATCATACTCTTACTATTTATTTACTTTACTATCATATTCCTATACGATTTATCATACTTTACCGTGAGAATCCTCAGATTATAATTTTGGTAAACACTTGAAGAATTTTCCGTTCACTTTTCATTATGTATCATGTATCAAAAAGTTTTTTGGTGAAAGCCGTCTGCTCCTTTATCTTCAAAAATGATGAAATGGTCACGTTCGAGAAATACTAAATAAGAGATGAAGCATAAGAGACTGACTCAAGTATGACTGGGTTTTACGAATGCATTTATAATGAAATAATCTTACTTTAGAAGTAATAAAAATATCTGAATTTGCTGCAAAGAAATGCTCCTTATAACTTAAATGAAATTTGTCACGCAATTTTAAATATTTTAGTATTAAAATTAAAATTGTTATTCAATCAGCGCATTGAAATTCAGTTTAGTATTAGTATTGTAATTTTTGATGGGTAAATGCAGTTAATATAAATTTAGAGCTAATAAGTAAATATTTAGAGATAATATGAATTTAAAGCTAATAA
>JAPMOQ010009177.1:1130707-1142808 GCA_026543055.1 Argiope trifasciata
GAAATTATGTTAAAAGTGCCTCCCTTAACTACGAATCAGATATAGTACGTTCTTAGTAAAATCCAGCGTAATAACTCTATAATTAATTGAATATCAATATATCTAAATTTATAATTTATTTGAACAAAGACTCTCAAAAGAGATTTCAACCTTTGAACAGTTAATAATTGGTTCTATTGACTAACGAGTTTGGCAACCAGTGTCTTAGAAGCTGCATACTGTCACATCCTCGATCAACTTATAGATAATTGTAAAAGAAAAAAAAACTGTATTTCTTAACAAACCTTTGTCAAACTAATTTCATTTCTAAATTAATTAAAAATGAAATAAATGTCAATTCAATAAATAATTAGAAATTATTGACTTCCTGATTTTGAAATTCTTGAATTAGTTTGAAAAATAAACTACATACATAAGTAATTTGGTAGCATAATAATTCCACTATATAATTAATTAATATTCTGCTTTTAGAGCATTTTAACTGATTTTTTTTTCATTCATCTAAAATTTTATAAAAGCATATACCTTCTCAACATTTTTGCATAAAATTTTAATATTTCTAAAGGATTAACAATTAACTGACATGTTCCAAATCAAGATTATTGAATTCATTTGTGGGAAATGTTATTAATTGATAAAAAGTAGTAATTTATAAAAAGATGTGTTGTGCTAAAATTATTTAATATTGCACTATATATGTGTGGTATTAGAGTAAATTAAAAAACAGTTTCTTAATATGTCTGTTCATATCCTTAAACCCATTTAAAGCGAAAATTAATTAATTGCAAAAAAACTCTAAATCCAGCATGATAAAATTAAAAAAATCGGTTTTATTTCCAGGAATAAAAGACTATTGCTGAAAAAATTCTACCAAAAGATTAAGAATATAGATTTAAAAATACTTATTTTGATTTTAATCAGATTTTTTTAGGCTATGAAATTTTTAATCGTGAATAACATAGTAGCACAAAAATAATATATAAAACATTCATCGATATTCTTATAAAATATTCATTCTTATAAAACATTCATCGATATTTGCAATATTATGGAATATTTATAAATATCATAATATCGCACAATATTTTACAATATTGTGCAACAGGCTATGTTACCACTGTACTGCGTTCAAAATCCATATAAATGACATTATTTTTAAGTGCCACGTTATATCTGCTTTTAACAAAAAGTAATATATTCAACTCCAGCTGTCGATCTCTTCTTAAATCTACTAAATATTCAAAATAGAATCCAATATGTAAAGAAAGAAGTTTGTTAAGACAAAACCTTTCAGTGCTATAATGTTTAATATCCTTTAAAACCTCAAAAGTGCAGATTTGTGAAAAATTCATTTATTATTCTTAGCATTGTGGTGTCGCATGGTGGTTGTCGAATCTTGTGTTTCAAATAATTGTTAAGCTTACGACACTATCTCTTTTTTCAATTAAAAAAATTAGCACCAACATTTTCCAGAAGCGTCAGATAACTAGGGCATCCGTGTTTTATTAAAGTTGAATTTTATATATTGTTTTAATAAACTTAAACTTTTGTCTCTTCTTTTAATTTGAACAAGCAGTAGCAACTTTACCTTAATCTTCGCCCCATAATAGTAGAACTAATCAATCGGACAAATGTTCAGATACTATTCCGTGCAAAAAACAAGACCATAAATATACTATGGATAACTTTACTTGAAGTTATAATGATCCTTTATAAAAGAATCATGTTTACTTTTTTTTCTTTAAAGACAAGAATTCTTTACTTTTGGAAGTTGAAGGCTTCTAAAAGTAAGTCATCTGCAATTAAAATAAAATCTACAATGTTAATTTTTAATCCTTTAATAAAGTGTAGTCTTTTAATGTATCCACAATTTTGACTAAATCCATTTTATAACATATTCCAACGAAATTTCACCTTCTTAAATCATGTATGACCTTTACAATCTAGAGGTTGCTCTTGGAAATATTCATCTACTAAATTCAGAAATCTACAAGTCATGTCATCTTTCAAACATATTGCACGAGAGAGGTACAAATACGAACAGTAAGCTACGCAGTAATCCCTAGAGTAAAGCAACCACTCAAACGATAAGATAAAAGCATTGAGAAAGCTGCCTTAAGGCTCCTGCGAACACCTAAGCAATAATAATGTGACGAAAATTTGTAGGGGACACTTGCTCAAGATATTTCAACGATGGTCATAAAGGATGCTTTCTATTATCATGTCAAAGAATTATTCATGAAGTTGTGCTAAATTTAGGTAGAATTCAATGGCTTTTATTATGCTTTTGTAATTTATTGTCAGTTGTCATTGCATCTATAATATGATTGTTAGGAGTCCTTTTTTAAATGCTTTAATAAGTTTATACTTTCCTGCATTAATTTTCGTTGTAAATTTACTTCTGTCGAAAACTTCTAAAAATTGAATGTGTTGGTTAAAAATTTTAATAATAACTTTTCATGTCGAAGCTTTAGTAACTGAGCTAAGAAAATTAATTCTGAAATTAAATAATACTTTATATGGTGAAAGCCGCTTATAATAATTTCATTGGGTACAAGCCAGGAGATAGAATCATTGGATCTGAAATGCTTTAAAAGTAATGTATCCCTATAAATATGCGAGGCAGAAGAAATCTCAATGATCAATGCATCCAAAATTCTTTAAAAATTGAAGGTGAGTAGAAAAAACAGTACACACATAATTCGTGCCATATATTCGTTTTAATTCGTAGCAGAAAATCGGTGCAAAGTAGATATTGAAAATTTTTTACACATATTATTTAAATTTTGATGAAAATTTGTAGATGTTGAATTATCAAACAATTTGGATAAAAATTTCATAATATTCATCAGAAAATTCTATAAGACATTGAAATGATCTTAAAGGTGGAAGAATCAACAGAGCTTCTTCGTTCTGCTGAGAGAATTTTCTCTTCTCACTCCAATATTCCAATGATTTTCCCATCGTCGTCTTTTCGATAAATCCCTAAATATCCTTCTTGTATTTTCAAATTAACTTTGCTCTTTGTTTTAATTTCGCTTAATTTTTCATTCATTTCAAACTCTCCGTCGTTCGTAAAGCGTCCAAATGCGCTTATGTGAAATTTCTGCAGCACGGCCGTGACGTGCTTCAGGAGCTCTTCTACATTTTAATATTTTTTAACATTTAACACGCTTTGTAAACGTTTACTTGTTTGCGTTTTTATGTTTTTCCTCCTAATGCTGCAAAAAACATAAATTTTCTCGAACAGGATAGGGCAGAGAGTGGGTTAAATAAAATCTGTTTTTTTTTTTAATTTAAAAATCGATGCATATTTAAGTTATCTATCGTATACATTTGTCAAATATGATAGTTTTAAATCAAAAGTCTATGTTTTTATTCTGTTAACATACATAATTTATTCTGTGAAGCGGAACATTCATTTTTATTAGCAGTAGTTATTAATTGTGATATCATTATATTAATCGCCAGACTGAATTATACTGAAAGGTTAATTACTTCCTATTGTATTCAATTCCTTCATAATGCAAGAATTCTGTCATATCTTTTTAATGGACATAAATATACCAATTATATTCTCCTTTCTATATGATTTATTATCTACCAAATAGCAACTAATGTAGAGTAAAATGATATTTCTTCGACAACAGCCTGCAATACATCCAATTGATTTATTTCAGTTCATTGGGCGTAGTTCTGAAACAGTATATATTTCGAAGAAATATTTTTTCCCTTGAAGAATTCTAGTAAAGAAAAATATATATTGTTTGAAATTTCATTACGTGTTTGCCTCTAATCTGACGCAGGAAAACACCCAACAAAATGAAGTATAACTCAAATAAGGGTGGAACAATATCGGATTTGTTCCCAAAAATAAATTGGATCCATTTTAAGCTGTTGAAATGTTTTGGGTTTTTTTTACTTTACTTTTTTTTATGGGCAGTTTCAGATTCATATCTTGTTTACGGTACTCTGCCTAGTTGTTTCTTGTTTTGTATTAAAAATTTATGAGACTCATAAAAAAAAGTACTTTTTATACCATCATCGTGTTTACTGTTGCGAGATTTTCTCCATTATTTTTGGAATACAAATAGATTCAGTTTATGAATAATAGAAGTAAAAAAGGAAGTTTTGTAAATAAATTCTACTATCAGTACTTTATTTATTTTTGTTTTAAAGTGTCTAGAATCAATTCCCTCCTATTTTTCTTCGGATAAATAGAATATAAAAAAAGCATCTTTCAGAGGCTATTAAAAACAATTCCACATTTTACGGTAACTTGAAACCATTTTTAGTAATCTAAATATCAAAAAGAAAAAAATGAATGGGTTGTGTCTAAAAGTTCATTTTTCATAATATCTATACATTTAGTGCTTGCGAAACTATGAAAATGACTTCTGTAATCCATTGATGTATGAGCTTTAAAGAAAAAAACAATTGCATTGCATAATATTTTGCACTAAATTATCCCGCGGAAAGTTAGTAATCTATTCTGAGATGGAAGTCAGAATTTTTTTTTTCGCTTCCTTCTATTTAATTTTAATGGATCAGTGTTAAAGAAAAAAAGTAAGATTCTTCTCACTATATTTAATTTTTATATTCTTTATACACTACATTTTTTATTCAATAGTATTATAATTTACGGAAAAGCTTAGCAATGTTACTTTTGACCAAATAGATTCAAAACTTGACGAAAAGCAATATTTTTGCTGATTAGTAAAATTTATTAATATTAAGGTCTGATGTTGAAATGTTTGGGATATTTGAGGGTAGATATCACAATTTTAAACAGTGACCACAGGGACAAACATAATGAAGTTTCTCCCCCCCCCCTGTCCCTACTTCTTAAAACTTATACATAATACTCGCAGGAGGGCTTTTAGCACTGGTGGAACCGATGAACCAGACTCGCATACAAAGATATTCTTCTATAGAATCAGGCTTCAATTATCTAACATTACTTCTTCGATATTGAAACCTTTTCCCTTCGCCAAAGTGACTGCAAAACGGTTTGCTGCTAATTTCCCAATCCAAACCCCCTCAGGGGCTCACCTACTATCGGTGAGTACGGGTGTCCCAATCCCGAGTTGCTCAGGGATCTTTACTCCCTTTCGGTTTACTCTCCACTACGCCTTTTGTTGTCTCCTTTTTTCTTTCCGTCGAGGGTAGGTAATTGAGTTCACCATGAGAAGCTGTCGCCACTCTGTTTGCTTCCTGCGTCTCATAGACTGCAAACTCCCCCTTGGGTTTGCCATGCGTGGAGACGTGCGTGGCGCGACACATTAGACGGGGGTTGCACTGCGGTCCCCGGTGTATCAATCGGAAGGTAGCTAGCAATTTAAGTTGTTAGTCTGCAAGAGATCAATTACAGGTGTTACTCCTTGGGCTTGGCGTTAAGTGTAGTCACTGTTGCTGGGGGTAACTCCAAACATATAGGTTCCGGCAAGCACTGAGGTACCGTCGGACCCAAAACCCTGTTCATATCATATGGGATCTAAGTAAATTTCTCCCTTCTGTGGGCAACAAAGGAATAACAAGAAATTTTTAGTAAAATATTTTGATCATTTTTCCATTATGAAAAGATTTCAGAAAACAATGAAGCATTTAACACAGTTTCACCTTTTTTTGTAGAAAAGGCTTCACTAGTACACTTGCTGAAGTTCCTTCTTATCGCAAGCTTTGTTCTGATGACCTGTTGATTGAAGTAAATTCCCCACAACAAGCTAAACAGATTATTAAGTTGAAAGCTTTAGCAACTATTTCTGTATCCGTTACAACTCACAAATCTTTAAATACATCTAAAAGTGTGATAACTCGTGGGGAGTTATTCCATACATCCAATGAAGAAATCATAAAAGATTTAAAATCTGCAGGAATAATTCATGTACGCCGTATCTCAATTCGGCGAGACGGACAACTCCTTCCCGCAAAACATCTTGTTCTCACCTTTCAGACACCAACATTGCCAGAAAAAGTTAAAGCTGGTTATATGAAACTTGCTGTCCTACCATTTATCCCAAATCCTCTCGGATGCTACCAATGTCCACGTTTTGGGCATTCAAAGATGGCATACCCCGGGAACTCACTTGCGCCCGTTATACAGAGAAGGGGCATGACAGCCAACAGTTTACGGCACCCGAAAAGGGCGTTAACTGTGATGGTGAACACACTTCATTCTCAAGATCATGTCTACGTTGGGTATTGGAAAAAGAAATCATAACTGTGAAAACAAAGGAACAAATTCCATACCGGGAGGCAAAATGAAAAATCTTTGTTAGGACACCTTCCCCTGGCATAAGTTATGCATCATGTATTAAAAACCTTTTTGCAAAAGCTGTAAATGTAAGAACTGTGTTCAGATTTTAACACAGAAATAAACCCCAGTAAAATCATCTTAAAGGGACACTGAACAATCCACAGTGCTCTAGAAACTCATGAAACCAAAAAACGAAACCAAAATCCCAACGCTCTCTAAAGTTAAAGCTTTCCAAACGTAGTTTTTCACAAGAAAGAAACTGAAAGCAAAATTTAAATCTAAAACCCAGAATTCTATAGCTTTGGAACTTGCAAAGCAGGACATAGCCCACAAAGATTTAACATCTATTGTCGGTGACGCACTCAAGTCTCCTGATCTCATAATCCTCCATCCATCTGAAGGGGATGATAATTTTGAAATGAGTTAAAATGAATTTTGAAATGCTTGAGCAACTCAAACTATTGTTCCCAAGTGTTCTAAACTTACAAAACTCACTTAATGGGTACGTTCATTTCATGGAATTGCCGTGGCATTCGGTCCAAACTTTCTTAGAGCAAGTCCATTTTCAACAGTTTTCCTCCAGTTTGTTTGGATATTCAAGAAACCTTTTTGAAACCAAACACACCTTTCAAATTACGCGGTTATAATTATGCTCGGAAAAATAAAGACACAAAAACTCGCAGTTCTAGTGGTGTTGTGTCTTCCCTTCAAATATTTATCCGAGAACACTTCTTACTTTACATACACCTCTACAAGCTGTGGCAGTTCAAGTTCAAGCTCGAACATTAGTCACGGTTTGCAGTATATATTTACGGCCTAATGATGTCATTAGTCAACAACAGCTTGATAATCTAGTGGATCGGCTTTTTAAATCATTTATTATACTAGGCGATTTCAAAGGACACAGCGATTTGTGGGGTTCACAATATACAAATTTTCGTGGGCGACAGATCAAGCAATTTATTTCAAATAACTGTCTCTGCCTCCTCAATAATAACGAGAAGACATACTTCCACGAGTCCACGCTCAGCTTCCACATTACTGATTTGCCTGTATGTTCTCCTGAAGTCATGCGGCAGCTGACTTTCGCAGTAAGTGAGGATTTTTACAATAGTGATCACTTCCTGATTATAGAGATCCCTTCCCGATTATAGTCTCCCACGCGGATAGCGGCGGTGTGACATCTTGTCCTCCGCATTTTCTATTCCAGCGTGCAGTCTGGGATCTCACACACATTTGGCAAAAATCACAAAGAGAATGGTTAATACTTACGATATCACGGAAGCAGTGCAACAAGTCGTTGACAGTATAATTAGAGCCGAAAATGCAACCATTCCAAAGAGTTCCCCACGTTTAAGAAAATTCCTCAGACCGTGGAGGAATAAAGCTTGCGCAATAGTTATAAAAATCAGGAAAAACGCTGGAACATATTAAGAAGTTACCCTGCGACAGAAAATGTTTTCGCTTTTAAGAAAGCCAAAGCCTTTGCTCGATGCATTCGCCATAGTAGTCAGAGGGAATCCTGGATCAAGTTCGTATCCTCAATCACATCCTCAACTTCTACTAAACTTATGTGCAAAAAGATAAAAACAGCAAATGGAATTTATAGCGAATTTTCTATTCCCGTTTTAAATTCTGGAAGCTTTGTACATTCCACTCCTTTAAATGTAGCTAATATTCTTGGTTATGCCTTCACACAAGCTTCCGCAATTGATTCTTATAGTCCTGAGTTTTTAGCATTTAAGAATCCCGCGGAACGGTTGCCTTTGCATTTTCAATATACCTTTGCATACAATTATGAATTTAAGATGTTCGAATTGAAAAGGGCTATATCTCAAGCCCATGATACAAGCCGTGGACCAGATAGAGTAACTTATAGCATGCTTCGCCATTTAAGTGCAACTTCTCTATATAATTTGTTACTACTGTTTAACAGGATTTGGACCGAGTAGAAGTACCCTAAACAATGGTGCGAAGCTACTGTAATTCCAATTCTAAAACCTGGGAAAGATCCATCAAACCCTCTATACTACAGACCTATTTCTCTTACTAACTATCTGTGCAACACTTTTAAACGTATGTTCGTCTAATCTACGAATTGGAAAACCAAGGCTGTATTTCCCCGTTGCCAAGGGGTTTTCGCAAAGGTAGATCGACTTTTGATAGTCTGATTTTGCTGGAAAACCCAAATTCGCAATACATTTGTTAGAAGGAACCACCTTGTCTCCATATTCTTTGAAACTGAGAAAGCTTATGCCCTTGGGTGGTGATACAGCATACATTCTACACTTTTTTAATTTGGTTTTAGGGAAAATCTACCCATTTTTTACAGAGCTTATCACATCGCTTTTTCAAAGTTCGTGTTGGTAATTTTTATTCAAATCATTTTACACATGCTCAGGGTGTTCCTTAAGGAAGTGTCCTCGGTGTTTTTCTTTTTACTATTCATCTCAGTTAAATTTTAAATCATTTGCCTTCATTTGTACAAGTCTGTCTGTATGTTGATGATTTGCAGATCTCCTGCCAAGGTAGTAACATGAATGTAATAAAACAACAAATGCAAAATGCAGGGAATAAGATAGTAAGTTGGTGCCATAAAAATGGTCATTATATCTCTCCTGAGAAGAGTCGATGTGTTCACTTTTGTAGGAAGAGAAGTATGCACTTAGATCCTGTTATAAAAATAAGAGATACGTCAATTCCAGCTGTGACTGAAGTACGGCTTTTGGGAGTGACCTCCGATCGTAAATTTACTTTCCTACCACACATCTTAAACTTGAGGAAAAAGTGTGAGAAAAATTTGAACATTTTAAAAGTGCTATCTAAAACTTCTTGGGGTACCGATCGCACCTCACTACTCCTTATCTACCAAGCGATCATTCTTTCACACATGAACTATGGCTGTATGGTGTATAGGTCCACCCGTCCTTCTGTTTTGAGACATCTTGACACTGTTAACCACTCTGCTGTCAGGATTTGCTCTGGTGCTTTCCGCATCTATCCAGTTGAGAGTTTATATGTCATTTGTCATCATTTTGCACTTAGTTTGTGGCTTCAAAAATTATCTACTTTATATTATTTTCGTGCACAATCTATACCAAACCATCCCATTCATCGAATGGTTTTACCTGTAAACCTTCAAAGGATTTACGTTAATTGACCTTATCATACACTTCCTTTTACCCAGAGAGTCAAAAATGTCCTGTGCGACTCTGATCTTAATAATATTGTCATTAAGTCTTTTGATTTTTATTATTTTCCACAGTGGTATTTCCCCCTATTTTCTTTTCCGAGCCCTTTCATGGGGTGTGATAAATTTTCAACATGTTCAATTATTTTTCAACAGATTTTCAATCACCACCGCTTTCAGTATTCTTCTCTTACCCCAGTATTTACAGATGGCTTAAAATCAGATGAGCATGTTGATTGTGCCATTATAACCCCATCTGATACACTCAACTACCGTCTAAACAATGTTTGCTCTGTTTTTACAGATGAGTTGGTTGCAATTTTTTACGCACTACAGGAAATTTCTCGTTCTACTCAGAGCAGTTTTATCATAAATACTGACAGTATAAGTGATTTGGAAATACTTACTCATTTCCAGGACCATATGCATCCAATCGCTTTAGAAATTTTGTTTGACCTGCTATTACTGCAAAACAGAGGATTTAATATAATTATCTGCTGGGTTCTGGGTCACGTGGGTATTTTGGGCAATGAGGAGGCTGATGCTGCAGCTAAATCTGCATCAACACCTCTGTCTCAGCACTTCCCATATTGTGACATTAAAAAGTCACTTTTTTTATCGAATCTTTACAACATTGCAAGAATCTTGGGATCAGCAGATCCAGAACAAACTACATTCCTTAAAACCCACCATTGGGCTGTGGCCCGTTCTACCGATACGAGAGGTTGATTTTAAATTGACTCGCCTTCGTATAGGTCATACTTCTTTCACTCACCGTCATCTAACTTTTGGCGATAGAGCACCATTTTGTTCCAAGTGTCATGCGAATTTTAGTGCGAGGCAAATCTTTGTTGGATTTCCTTCCTTTGATAATCATCGTTATTTCCATTTTAAGTCATATTCTCTTAACCTAAAAGACTTGATTGGTGAGAAACACCATTAATCTGTTTTTAAATTTTTAATATCGATTGGGATATTGAGGAGTGTTTAACTTTTTTTCTTCTTTCTTGGTTAATATTTGCTTATCGTATGTGTTTTGTGTTTTATTTTTATTGAAATGTTTTCTACATTTTTTTTTTAATTCGACAAAAGTCTGGCACAGCTTAGCCAAGAATGACTCTTGTGCCAATGAGTCACAAAAACCAGTCAACCAACCACAATCTAAAATTCACCAGTCAAACTTGCTGTGTGTTGAGATTATTGTATTCAAAAACACTTCATTAAACGAATAAATATAGCGAATAATTTGATATTTTGGATTCAAAGTTTAATGCCCATATATGTATCTAATTATAAGATGTAAGATATTTACATATATGTGTCTCATTATAAGTCTAAAGGTGGATATCAACGATATTTATGAAACAGTGGATAAATTCAACCAGAACTACTGAAGAACTTATGGAAATGCAACTTGTATCACAAGAATATGCCACGGAAGAGATCTGGTCAGAAAAAGAGGAAATAATATAGTCTACAAAGCAGTAGCTTGTAGTAAAGTAAAGACGATGCTAAATGCCTATAAAATTATTGCATGTTAGGTTGAGAAGCATCATCCTAATAAATCAGAAAGCAGTAACTATGTTCGTAATAAATGCTTTAAGGATAATCCAATATTTTATTTTGGCAAAATTTTGAAACTTATACAAACACAGACATCTTTAAACGACGTTCTTGTAGAAATAAGTATACATTATAAATAATAAATTACATTATTATAAATTTGACTGAATATTCCTAAATTGAGAGCATTTTTCTATTTTACAGGATTCCTATGGGAAACAAAACACTTTAAATCTCTATCCATATAAGCTGCATTTCATATTTCAAAGCGATTTGAAACAGAAATTCCATAGGTAGGAATATGCTGTTCGTACTTGTCATGATTCATAATTTTTATAAAATTGAATTTCTTCTACCTAAAAAGATAAAAAAGAAATTATATTTTCTTTTAGAAATATAATCCATCCTTTCCAGTCAATGACATTTTAGTTCTCTAATATTTTCAATATGACACCACTTCCAAAACTTTATTCTTAAAATAACGGAAATGCTTTAGTTTTTTTTTCTTTTTCTTCTTCTTTTATAAAGAAAAGAGCCCAAGAGTGTTTAGTGTCTGAGAAATTTTTTGGAAACTTTTAACTTTATTTTTCAGAATCCTTTGCAGCTCTTATCCTTCAGAATAATAAAAGATTCTCAAAGAATCAGAAACCATATATTCGATTTCGATTCGATAGTCCCAGCATTTATACGGAAGAAGGATAAATCGATAAAACACAATACCAACGACAAAAGGAATAACAGAAGTTTTTTTCACGTATTAAATGACAATCACCTGCCAATCAAAATGTCAGGAAATAAAGAAGGCAAGGAAATGAAAGAGCGGAAGCCCACAAAAAGATCGGAAATTGAACTGTGACATTTTAAGGAAAAAATTCGGATGAGTTTTTAACAATGTAAGTAATAGCAAGCACAAAACTTTTGGCTTCGGTAATCAACTGGAAAGAAATATTCAACCGGAATATGTTTTATTTTATTAATTATTTGCCGGAAATAAATTATTTAGGATGTATTTTTACGTTTAATAAAATTAGCTTTGAAGTGAAGATAGCAAATCATGGAACTCTTTATAATAAAGGCTAAATTATAAGAAAA
>JAPMOQ010009177.1:1142818-1175540 GCA_026543055.1 Argiope trifasciata
TTTTTTTTTTGGTAACTGAATTCTGGGATGGGTTTGTAGTATCCAAAAAATAATATTTCGAATGCATTTGTTTCAAGCGCTTTAAACTAAATGTAATTCTAGAAGAGTCCTCGATAAAAAGTTGTAAAGTTGTAAACTGTAACTTCCAACTTTTGTTTCTGATTTTCAATAAAGTAGAAATGTTGTACTTTTTTTTTCATAGCCATGCAAATTTATAATGTTCATTTATGAAAAAATATCTATTTATGCATACATCTCGATGTATGAAAATAAATAAATAAAATATTTTGTTAATGCATGCAACTTTAACTTCCAAAATCCTATCCTTTGATATTATAGGGCATATTTCATTTTAAGTTATCCATCACTATTCCTTCTATGTTTATTCGTTCATTTGTATTTCTGAATAATTTTAAAATAAATATGTATAAAAATGTAAATTGAATTCAGGTTTTGAATAAACTATATTAATAAAAATTAATAAAGGAGATGCTTTTTTCTAATATACAATTTATCATTTAAGTAGAAACAGTAAAAGCATTAATTATAAATATAAAAAAGGAAACAATAATTTATAGAGTAATGAACTTAAATATTTTAAACCCTTAATTTTCATACTATTTTTTATTTAAAATAATTTTATTCTTACTATAGTCTTTAATTCCAAAAAAGAATAATTTTCTTAAAAGTAATTATTTTCATATACCTGATTCCGCTGACGTCCAATGAAATAAAATTCTTAAATGCTTTACTTTTTAATTAGCATAAGATGTAAAATTCTTCATATTAAAATTTAAATTAAAGGAAAATAGCAGGTAAACATTCAGTTATATGAAATTATACTTATTACAGTTTTTCAAATTGCTTTTACAAATTGAATTCCCAAAGCCTTTTATCAATATTCAAATTACATTTAAGTACAGCAACATATTCGACGGTATCTTAATTAATCTCGAAATCAAAATTAATCATCGAGCACTCAACATTTGATAATTTTTTTAAAATTTTAATAATGTATAAGTATCAGTCTCATTACTTTGAATATTGTACATAATTTCACTTTTAGCAATTAGTTTCAACTAAAAATTTGCTTTTAATTTAACACGAAATAAATATTTTAATTTAAACCAAACATTATTCAGGAATATCTTATGCATTTATTTCAACTTATTGCATCTTCATATCTAGATAATTATTAAACTAATCAGAAATCCTAATTTATTTGTTAAATTATTAAAATGATATGATACTAATTTCCTTAATGTATTAACTGTAATGGGGAATTTTAGTTATTCTTAAATATTTGATGATACACATGACTTCTATATGCCTTTCATAACGATAATTATTGCTATTTTGAAAATATAAAAAATACTTTTGGGGAGAAATTTATTTAAAATTTTTAAATTCATCAGCTTTATTCATATCTAATATTAATATTTCCATTTTTTGAAAAATCTAGCAATGCAAAGAACAAATATTTTAAATAAAATATTTTTTAATATGTTTCAAAAATATTAATTCAATATTTATTTTAGTAACACTAGAAGAGCAAGCATTTTAACACTGATTAGATTTAAAATTTTCATCTTTAATACGTAACAATTTTGTTAAAGGTTTTTTTTTTGGTTGGCAAAGTTTCTGAAGAATTTTGCCTTTTACAGTTATTAATAAGTACCCATTTTATATCTGTTGTTTCTGGAACTTAAATAGGTATAAAATAATACGAATGTATGTGAAAAAATTGTATAATTTTTATATTATAATGTGGTTATGACATTTGGGATAAGATGTGCTAATTTTGTCTCCCCCAAAAATAGGGAGAAAATTAATTCTTTTTTTAAATTGTTTTTATAAATATAGTACTCTTGAATGATGTTGAATTATCAGCCGTAAAATGCTTCCAAAACGATTGAGATGACAGCTCCTTCTCTCCAAACCTATACACCCCACTAGACAGAAGTAATTTAAAATCATCAATTCTTGTGCATCATAAGTCCGAACTAAAAATGTCCATACTGAAATTCCAAGTATAATACTGGTCCCTCATACGGCTAATTGTGACTAAAATATCATCAAAATGAAACAACCACATATTGATGTTGCATATCTTCAATAAAAGATATATTTAACCCGACAAAATTCACTACATTTATGTTGTTGTTTGTTTATTAGTACCATTAGAATTCCTAATGTATAATGTAATAAATTTTAATAAAATTAGTGTACAGCATTTCAATGCAATTTATTCTGAACAGATAAATAATATTCACATAATTCACAATGGTTTCATACTTTATAATAAAGAAATATTACCGAGGATGCAAAAGGCTAGATCAGATTACTGAATTTGTAATATTCAAATTATTTCCTCAACTACATTGAAACCATTTAAATCTCATATGGAGTCTATAAGTATACAGTCGTATTACTCCTCTTAGTTGAGATTTTAAACTAGGGCCTTCAAACATGAAACTTGGCTAATAGTGTTTGTATTTTTGGATAGTCAAACTACTTTTAGAATTTATAATATTGCTTTTCCTGCATAGTAAGTATTTAGGTAAAGAAGACAGAGAATTGGAAAATTTAAGGATATATTAATGGAAGTTGAATGGCTACTGAGTCAATAATATCCTGTATGAATAACACATGTGATGATTAAAATTAATCAAAGGATTAGTTACTTCATTTGTGACAAAAAAACTTCCGACTCGATGTTTGCCACAAACCAAAAGTTCGTGATGACTGCTAAAAAATAAAACATTGCTCTTTCACTCAATCTGTCTATATGTAATCTATACATAATATGAATCTCTATGTACCATTTTTCCTTAAAAACAAATATTCGATCGGTTATTTCCTTTCTGAAAAACACTGTATAGCGTTTTTAGTGCCACGTTCATGTATTGACAGGTATAAGTTAAAAAACGGTCCATGATATCTATAATGTGGAGATTCCTCCAACTATAATATCGAATTTTCCTTTCTTTTCTTTTTTTTTGACGAAAACAGAATTTTTTTCATATACTACATATAAAAAAAGTGGAAATTGTGTAATAATTTACTTCAATGCTCTTTTAAACAATTATTTATTTTATTCCTCAAGGAAATGATTCAATACATACTTTTTTCTTCCTATAAAATTATTGGTATTTCTTTGTTTCAGAGCTTAAAAACAACAATTTACTTTACAATATCAATTCTCTGAAACTTTTATTCTCTGCGGGATCCAGAAAAATTGTAGTTATATTGGATAAGAAAAATATTGCGCAGAGAGAGTTTCCAAAGCTCAAATTACTTCATCTATGGTCGATTTCGTTCTCAGCATGTTATTTCTGAAAAACTTTCCTTCCAGAATTCATATATACCACTCAATAAACTCTACTCTATTTCCTTATGATATAGTGTATGAAACAAACTATAAGCAACATCATATCGCCACCTTTTTCGCAATTATTTTGGTTCGCCTACATCTGACAGGTTCATTAGGGAACATATCCCCGCTGGAAGCAAAACGTTATTGTTCCCTTAAATATTTTTTGTTACAGAGGGGTAGAAAAATGTTGCAATAGCTTTTGGAAAGTAGATTTAAAACGGAACTAAAATCTTCTGTCTTAAAGATATGATTTGATACTGCTACACCCACTCGGTAATATTCTGAACGATTTACGGAAAATATTTTGATTGAAGTCTCCGAAGAATCAAAAGACTGCAACTTTTTACTGTATATTTATATAAGAATAGCATTTATAACAGTGGCCAAAAACAGAAGTATTAGTATATTGCAAAATCAAACTTTTTACATTGACTTAAATAATATAAAAATAGCTGTGTTTTGTACACTATCTTAGTGGCACATATTATTGTACGATATTGTATGCTATTAAACAATATTCTTAATATATTTAACTACTGAATAAAATAATATTATTTCATTCAATATTTGTAATAATGTTGTGTATGGAATAAAACAATATTATTTCATGCAATATTTGTAATATTGTTGTGTATGGTATAAAATAATATTATTTTAGGTAATGTTGTACATATAATTATGCAGCAGGATAAATTACCTGGATAACACAGATTTTTGAACAAAGAATATATTTTCTAAATTTATTTTTCTAAATTAAATCCCTAATTAATAAAAAGTTATTATAAAATTGTTGAATGTTGTATGAAATAATATTATTCTACACAATATTCGTAATATTTTTGATTATTGAATCGCATATTATTGAACACAATATTCGTAATATTCGTATTCAAATCATTAAATTAAATAATATTATTTCCTATAATACTTGTAACATTGTTGAATATTGAATGAAATAATATGACTAAACATAATATTCGTAATATTTTTTGACTATTGAAGGAAATAATATTATTTCACGTGATGTATGTAATATTGTTGACTATTAAATAAAATAATTTTATTTCTTACAATATTTATACAGTTTCATACAGTATTGTATGATATACAAAAATTTCACAAAATATTGGTAATATTTTTAATTATTGAATTAAATAATATTATTCATCACAATATTCGTAATATTTTTGATTATTGTATTTAATAATATTATTTCATAAAATATTTGTAGCATTGTTGATTATTGAATTAAATAATGTTATTTCATAAAATATTTGTAACATTGTTGATTATTGTATTTAATAACATTATTCTACAATGTTTGTAATATTGTTGACTATTAAATAAAATAATATTTCACATAATATAGTGCGTATAATGCAAAAAGCTATATCGTCTGGATAATAAAATTTTTGATCAAAAGCAAATTTTTTTTTTTTGAAGATAACAATTTTTAAATAACAAAGTTGCTGAAAAATGTGTTATGTTGAAAATACACTGGGAATGATTCGGAGATTATTTATATATTATTTAGATACTATTTTTAAATTTCCCGGAATATAGAAAATTAATATTTGATCAGATTACGGTTTGATGAAAGGAAATAAGTAGAATACTTATTCTAAGTATTTTACTTTAATAGACCTAAAAAGACTTCGAGAAACACGCAGTTCTTATAATTTCAACTTTTATGATCGTTTTCAAATTGTGTAGTTGTAATACAATGTAAGAAAATTTTTTACAGCCTTGAAGAAATTTCCTGAAAGTGATTTTAATACAAATTCTGATAATACGTGTATGACAGAATTTTTGTATGAATGAATTGTATTTTAAGAGAATTATGGAAAGGAAAATAAGAAATGTTGGCTAGAAATCTAAATGTAGATGTTGATAGATTGTGGTAAAATATTTGTTTTTTGTAAAATTGATATGAATGTTAAACAAGACAAAAAAGATGAAACTTTTTTATGTCCAGTTTTACAAATTACAAGAAAGTGTCCATTTGTAATTCAGGAAAAAATTGCCAACTTGTCACTAAAGCTGTGCAATGTATCTGAAAAGTCATTATCTAAGAATAGAAACACTTGTAATAAGTAACGGTCACCAGCCTATACACAAATTCCTTCCGTAAAAGTTGTGACCAGTCGCATCTTTACGATTAATGTGACCATAGCACTATTGCTCTCCTCTCTAGGTTACTTATTACCTAGTTGCTTATAACCAATTACTTATTCTTCGACTTATTCTTAAACTTCAAATGCCCTGCAGAATTAGAAAATTTATTTGATTGTTCAATAAAAGCCAATAAAATATTTTTGACTTTAAAATAGTTTTCGCTTCTGTCTATCTTTATTAATGATCGGAAAAAGGTTCATGTATAATTGAAAAAAAATCTGCCCCAGTGAGACTAAGTGGTCAAATCGATTTAAACATCATTCGCAGTGAATAGTATCATTTATACTAAATAACAACCATCTGCTCCTACCAAAATTCCATTCATGGAGGATGGGGCGTGTCATCAAGTTGTGGTCAACAAAACGACATCACTTTTTTTATGTCCTCTTGGGAGAGAAAGAACCTAATCCTGATTTTTCAACTTCTCATCCTCGCACTCCAAACACTCGCTCTCCCAAAAAGTCTGGCTCAGTAATAAATAAAACGTTGTTTTTTTATGATCTAGACATTTGTAATTCTACCTATGTGAAATACACACTAAGTAAAGGGCGATTTTGTGATTGGATATTTAATATTTATGAAAATAATCTATAACTCTAAATTTCATGTTCATTATATTGTTAGGATTTATACATTTAGATGAAATTTCAAACTATTTATTTTACATTGGGATTTTAACAGGAAGAAATAGAATAGGGTTTTTTTTTTCCAATTATTGAAAGACACATCTTTGGCCTCTATCGATTAAAGGTGCAGCTCAGTTTTCAGGCTATTAATATAATAAAGCAAAGAAATAAATTACGTTTACAGATTAGAGAAACATTTTCCAAAAATCATGTTTGAATGGGAAAAACTCATTAGAATTTTTCTCAACATATAAAACGAGGGAAATTCTCTTTACAGGTTTTAAATATTTACAAGAATTTTTTTAAATAAAAAAATTCTGATGACATATTGGTTAATATCTGACATAATGAAGATCGAAATTCATTGTGAAACTTAAATTATAATTCCCAAAAATTATTTTTGATTAGAAAAGGTCTTTAAGGATTTCTTGTATAATATTTGTCCAACTTCTTAGTCATCTAGCTGATTTCTTCAAATGGGAAATATGTAGTCATGTAAGAAAACTATAAATAAATTTCATTTCGGACAAAATTAATTAAATTTAGAAAGCAGAATCTTCCACTTTGATATTACTCGAAGATTACTTATGAAATGAAAACAATAATTTTCAACGATGTCAAGGTGATGGTGATGATTTCGTATAAGAGCAGAATCAACATCGCTCTACGAAAACTGGAAGAATATGACACTCTATATAATAAGCTTATCATACTGACATATATGAGGAAAATTTATTGAAAATAAAATTCTTAATTTCCTGTCAGACCCCTTGGCTGATGGAAAAAACACTAAAGATATCATCAAAACAATGATATCAATTATCTATACATTTAAAATAAATTGGAAGGTCGAAGATTAGGAAGAAGGTCAATATTTATTTCGACTGAAATTTCATGACTTCTAAATGACTTTAAGAATGGTCTGTCTCACACTATTATTCCCTTTCTAAGAAACTTTATTGTACATTCTGTATGGGGAAAATGGTGTTTAACATTCCCAAACACAGGTGTGATTTCAACTGTCTATTTCAATTCATATCTTATGACAATTAGAATTGTGATCAGTGGCTGCCTGTGTCCCTTCTGCACCTTTTATTTTTGACTGTTAAAGTAAAATGACACCTTGACCTCCATGTCTTAAGAACTCGCGAGAGTCAAAACACATTTGTCTTAGCAAACAGATCGGAATCTATATTAACTGTACAAATATAATTTAAAATAATACTTCCATTTAGTGGGATACGATTTAATTTTCCCAAAATTGATTGGCGTTATTAAATTAATGTTATTCACATTTTGTGTGCCATAGCCAAGTGGGTAATATTTCCCAAAATCGCAGCTTCTGTTCTTCGCTATTTGTATTATTTTGACATAAAACATGTTATGAGATATATATAAGACTTATTTTTGTAAATTTTATTTTGATGATGCTTTTTACATATCGGCATTGTAATGGTCACATATTTCATTATTATTTTATTTATATGAGGAAATATGTTAATCCACTCACCACTTTATGAAACTTCCAACAAAATTCATAGTATTGCCACTCAATAAAAATAAAACACATATTATGAAAATGAAATTCTCATCTCGGGCATGTATTCAATGCGGGTCCTGTGAGAAGTGTTGCTATCACACATATGTATTATTGCGCACAAATATGTTGTATTGCAGTTATATCGGGTGATCCAGAAATCAGGACGAATTTTAAAAATGAATAATTTGAAAATGAATAAAGATAAAAAGACGCGGTTTGCAGTAAACGGAGGGAAAAGAAAGAAGCCTTGTTTTGCGTGGCAACAAAACAAAAAATGTTCTGTTGGCGACCAACAAATGACGCTATTGGATTTCTGATGTAGGATTATTTAAAGCAACAAACAATATAAAAAGGGGCAACTAGAGCAGGTACTGGTAGTCAAAGCTTATAAGCATTGAAATGCCGTCCATAGTTGAGAAAGCCCTCTTAGTTGAAATGTATTAAAGGAATTCGGGAAGTGCCACAGCGGCATTAGGAGCTTATGGCTAAACAAAGAGTATGCGAGATAGCAAAAGAACAATAACGTTTTCTGCCTTGAACAAAATTATGAAGAAATTTGAAGCTACTGACTCTTAGGCGTTACGTCCCTCAGCAACCGTTGCTGCTTCCACGACAGTTGAAATGCTACTAAATGTTGTGAAGGGTGTGGTGACTCGTCTCTCAGCTGTACTTCTGAATGATAGACATCACATTGCGCTTATTAAATGTAATTACGCTGTCTTGAAAGTTGTAAATTATCTTTCAGTGAAATAAAAAACTATAGCGCCATCTTTTGGTCACCAACAAAACTATTTTTGTTTCGTTGCCACACAAAACCCGGCTTCTTTTCCTTTCATTTTGGGCAAGCCTCATCTTTTTATTTTTATTCGATTTCGAATTATTCATTTTTAAAGTCCTTCCTGACATTTGGATTACCCGGTACACAATATGACACAATAATACAATTTAATAATATGGTTGTGCAAGCAGCTGTCGTCAACGTTATCTAATTAAATTTCATTTCTATTTTCTTAAATATAAAACTTTATCTTTAGAATTTTTAAGGAACTATCATATATGACTGTTTCAAATACCACTAAGGAGCAAGGATCCAGTAAGTAGAAGTTACAAAATTTAGTCAGTCTTTAGTCATACTTTTTTAATTATGCTACTGTAAAATTATAAGACTAAAAACCAAACAGAAATATTTTAACATGTAATATAGAATAGTAATACATTAATGAAACTACAATTTTTAGGGCTAATACATATAAAATAAATTTAACAATAGTATGAAACATACATTTAGTTCTCGACTCGAATACAATGATAAATTAGATATTTTGTGATAGTTAAATATTTCATCTGCGAATCAAAATACTATAAATAAAAGTTTCATACTTCATGCTCTCTTATAAATAGAAAGATGATAGTCCAAGGTAATAAAGGAATATTTTTGAAAGAGATGATATTTAATAGAAGATGTTGAATATATGGTACATACATAAAGATACGAACATTAACGTTTGTTTCTTATTCAAAAGTTACATGCTTTGTTACAAGATGTATGCATTTAATCTTCCAAATTCTTCTTTAAGATGCGAATGTTGATAGAAATATTACGAGAGAAACTTCGCAGATTGTATTTAGAATTATTTTTTGGTTCTGCATTATGCAGCGTTTCATTATTTCATACATCATGTAAATAATTCATACTGCATCACATCAACGGAAGAATCTTTTCAATTTCAATCTCGCAGAATATAAGTGTTCATTAAAAGAATGCTTTATAGATATATCAACCTACAATTGAAAAATTTGGTTAAAACCATTTCTCATATTTATAAACTTCAAACATAGTTGTTATTATAAATCCTATGGGAACTCCATTATTAACTTTATTCTTTATTTTACTCTCAGTAGCAGAGAAAAATTCCGTGATCTTCAACTGCAGACAGATGAGAAGAAAAACTTTTAAATCAGAAAATATTCCAATAGTTCCCACATTAAAAATGTTCAAATTTAAAATGGAAGATACATTTCAGAGATGAAATTAGTTTTAATAAAACTTTGTGCTGATAAAAATATTTTATTCAATATGCTCAAAAAAGCTTCTAATTTTATTTAATGTATTAAAATTACAATCACATTATTTTTAGTAACTAAGCACTGACCATTATTATCGTTTGAAACAATGTCCGCAGAAAGAAATTTTTCCAGAACAATTTTACATTGTTAAAAAAGGGCGATCCAATAACTTCATAGGACAAACAAAAAATAAGCTCGAGTTGTTTATAATAATATAAACTGTGTTTAATATTAGTTTTCCAAATTATCACTAAAAATTCAAATTTTTCTTTTTTATTTGTGGCTATAGACATTCGTGGATCTAAAACATTAATTTTCTTTAAAATATGTCAGTAGGTCTTTCTATTAATCTTTAAGTATAATGATTTAAAAACGTTTTGAACTACATGATTGAAATTAGCAAGAAACTTTTAACATATATTTGTAGATTGCTATCAACTTTTGAAATACTCCATTTACAGAATGTCCGTCTGTCCATAAGTGAATGCCATCATTATGAAACTTAAAGAACTAATCATGTAATTTAGTACTTAAATTTAGTATCCGGAGTCAACATCCGGATCAAAAGTTCAATAAAATCTGGATCAATATCTTGATATTGGAAATAAACTTTGTTCAAACGTTTATAAAAGTAGTCTAAATTGCAATTTTGAGTTTTTTTACTGTATTATGAAGCAAAAAATTAAAACTTCAATGCGAGTTTGAAAATAAAAATCGTAGTACTTAGGTTCACAGCCATGCTCAAATGTCACAATTTTAGGGAAGGATAACAATTTTATAAGAGAGTATGTATGAGTATTTCGGAGAGCTCAGTCCCGTTCGTTTTAAATTTTCTAGGCCATAAAATAATTGAGATACTGCTTACAGAAGATGTCACGGGAACCAGAATCTGTTAAATATTGATTGCAAATTGAATACAAATAAGTTGTTATTTCTTCTGATAGGTTATTATATTTATGATAATTTGTCTCTCAAATATCAATAATCGAAAAGAAGCATATTGATAAAAAGAAATCAGTAATCTCTTTTCAGCATCAAAAGAAACGATTTAACAAGAGGCTCTATTAAAAATTCAAATACTGAAGATCATAGCCAGGGCAAAGTAGATTATCAGAAATTGGAGCAAACAACTAATATATAGCGATGAAATAATGAAACTTTCATGCTTAATCCCATCAAATGGAAGAAAAAAAAATCTTTGACCTCCCCCCCCCAGAAAAAAAAGAAAAAGCAGTTACATTTAAAACTCAATTTGTTACCTCTCAGAAGGACTTTTTTCAGTTTCTATTTTTTCAATATAATTTCTTTGTGAAATATTCTAGGAAGTAAGATTATAGAAACATAGGAGAATGCTTCTGTTAATAAAAAATTCAAAAGTAAGTTAATTCCATAAATAACAAGAATATCATTTTTTCCATCAAAAGTTTATATTGAAAATTAAACTGTTCTGCTGGTTTTCGTAAAACTGGGTTGAAACTTACCTACAAATATGAAAAAATGTAAAACGTAAAGAAGGTATGAAACTAATAAATACACCTAAGGAGATAATTTTAATTTAATAGTTTTCAAGCACAGACAAACTCATATAAGGATCATAATATTCTATGTACTGAATACCTTTCATAATTTACTGTGAAAAATCTTATTTAGAATTTCTGAAGTTAAATCTTAAAGGTAGTTAACCACTTCCAAGCTAAAAACTCGTATAATTCTGAATAGTTTAGTTTGTGCAGCAATTCGGCAGAAAAGAAAATATTTTCAGAAAAATTAAAAATAAGAAAAAAATTATATATATTTTATTATAGTTGTTTACATTTTGATAATTATATTTCCTTTTCTTACTTTCCAAACTGAACTCTGATTCTAAAATGCAATTTCATTTTTTAAATAATCATTTGCATTCTTATAAGAATAAAAAAGCCCAGGTGTTACCAAATATTAGATCAAGATAATGTTTTTTAAAGCTGAATAAGAGAATTATTTATAATGATAATATACAATATGTTTGTTGGGTGAAAAAAATATATGAATTACAGACATTTGAAGGTAGAAAAAGTCCTTAAATTCCATAGGAAGGCTCATTTTAAAAAGAATGACTTTAATGGTTGAAATGAACATAGGAAAATTCAATAAATAATTTTAAAACGAAATAAAATTTAATTCGATCAGCTGGAACTAGGAAACAAGCATACAATTACTTGGGTTCAATGACATTTAGGGTTAATAAAATTAATCAGAGTTCATTAAAATTTAAGAGAATTGGAGAATGATATAGAATTAAACAACAATAGAAAATATAAAAATTATTTAAAGAATCAAGAAATAAAAGGATAAATGACAATAACTATTTGAAATTAAGGTCCAAAAAAGGCAAATTTTTACATTAATTTCAACATTGTCAAAAGCATTCAATGAAGTGATTTGATATTGCAAATAATTCGTTTTAATTTATTCCAAAATAAAATATTTTAGCAAACCAAGTAAGAAATGAATTTTCCTAGCAAACCTAGTAAGAAATGAATACTAAATGAAATCTATACAGTAGTAAACCATTATCAAATATGAAAAACTATTTGTAAAGTTTTTTCAAAGTATTAAAATATTTTTTTCTTAAGATGTTGCACAAATTGTTAAATTATATTATTTAACTTTTAATTGAATGGCAATTTCCTTTATTTTTATGCTTAAAAAATCATAATAGCAGGATATTAGCCAAATTTCATTTAAAAATTATGAGTTTATGTAAAGATATTTTTCAAACATTCTGTTTTAAATATAATTCTTAAAAGTCAAAATATTTTTTAATATTTTTAATTAACTAAATTCAGTCTCAAATGCAAAAAATTTCTTAAGTTAATGATTTTCCCAGCATACTCATTTCTATGCATTCATTAATAGAGACATAACAGACGAATATGACTGAAAAAAATATTAGACTAAGATTATTTTTCGTTCTAGTTTCAATTTTGATGTTCAGATGCTTTTCAATCAAACATATGATTACCAATACATTAAATTTCATTACTATGCGTTCATTCATTTTGAAGCACACACTTCAAAAACGTATACAAAAGCACATACATTTCTTTTAGACTATCACGTATGCAAGAAATATATTATAGCCGTAAAAAAATTCAAAAAATTGACGTTTTGACAAATCTACATGTTTCAGACTTCCCTCGAATTCGAAAAATGCATTTTTGAATTATGTTGGTATTTGAACTTAATAACACAGAAACTCTTTAAATTAGATTATGAAATTCTATATGTGCCCTTTATATTAAAGTTGCATTAGAAATCGAACTAAATTCATATATAGAAAGCTCGTGCGTTTGGTTATCCAATTTTAAAAAATTATAATTATTTTAATACGCAAAACGCTTGCCCAATAAAATTTCGTACATAATGTTTTAAATATAGATCCTTATCAAAACTTGAGCCTATTCCGACGAAGTATTAACCATCTATAAGTCTATATTTTCACAATTAACTTAGAAATGCAACAATTTAATTAAATTAGATTCGATAATTGACATAAACCTTCAGCACACTCGCACATTTTTTTAACATTGCCACACTTGCCTGATCATTTTGACGAATTTTCAGGCATTCCCTCTTTATTTTATTTGCTATTTATATATCAAAAACTTTGATCATAAGGTATGAGTATTTTTTCATTTAAATATGTACTTATTTCAGACACAAATGCTATTTTCATTAAGGTAAACAAAAATTGACTTAATCTTTTTTTCCATATTTTTTTCAGTATTCTTTTCCTTTTTCATCAGTCCATTCATATAAATTGCACTAATTTTAATGTAATTGTTTTTTTCCTGCATAAAAACATTGTTGTTGTTTATCTCCCTTGGCTAAAAACACCTCATGTCTAATACATTGGGGAAAGAGGGTTGCAGTAGCTTATGAAGATAAAGACTTCTGAGCACCCAAGGGAAGAAATTTGACTTTAGCTGATACGAAGATGACACACAAACACATTTGCTTGTTCAACACCTTTTTTACAAGTGGGGTGGGTGATCACTTCACAAACCTCACAAATAGAACGTTGGTTAAACAACAGATATGCTTCTACCAGGAATCGGACCCGGGACGTCCAGATCACGGGGAAGACTTGCTACCTCAATACCAGGACAACGGTGTACAAAAATATTGGAATAATATGAATATCTGCATTTTACATATAATGAATGTTTTAGTTTAAAAAAAAAAGCTTAAATATTCGACTTAAAATATTTAGCTTTTGTCTTCCATTTTTATACATATACTCAAAAAATAAATTTATCACTTCTCATTCAAAGAAATTTTTAACTCAAATTTCAAGGCAATTTATTCGTCTTGTAAGAAAATGAATGTCTTTTATGTAAGGATTTGTTACTTTTTTCATGAATAAGAAACTATAAAATTCTTTACTGTAGTCTGAATCTGCGCTTTATTTCAATTCTGTAGCATTGTCACATTCCAAAATTTAATCAATATAAAAAATCTCAGTTGACAGCATTCTATCATAAAGTATCAATAGGAATGTTTACTCAAATATCTCTGAATCTATGTTGCTTTCGTACACTGTCATAATCGAAACATTCTAAAGATCTAAAAGTCTAGTACATGCAGGGCTCAATTTGAACCCAACTCTCTTGCAAAAAAATGAGATACATTGTTTCATTGATTGTTGCTCTAATCTTCTACTTTATCTTCTAACTTCCCCATTAAGATACAGGAAATAAGAGGTAAATTCCTGGAATTTTTAAGATGAATAAAAAAAGATGGGGTCAAAAAGACTCAATTTAGGTGTTGTTGATTGTTTAACATCTAAATTGTAGATATGAAGAGCGCAATAAATCAAAAACGTAATGAATTAAATCGTATTTGGCCTATGATTTTGTCACTAAAATTGTTGCTCAGTTTTAAATTTTGGTTTCAGTTGATATAAAATTAAGTATACCATTTGAGTAAAATATTACGACGCAAAACATTCTCGTGATGACATGCAAATATAAATCTAGATGTTCGCGCCATGCACTGTCTTCTTCAGATACAAAACTTTATCAGAAGGGAGGGTGGAGATAACACCTATATTAAAGAGTAAGTGGTTTCTGTGTAGATTTCCACTTGAAATACTATTTACTATATTAAATTTCGAATCACAATACATTAAAATCTAAAATATGACCTGTCGAAATTAAAGTTTTCAACAGAACCTACTACCATCAACGATTTATAAAGCTTTATTAAGAGTAGATTCAAATAATCATTTGAAATTTCATAAATTCCATCCTGAAGAAATTGAGCATCCTCTTCCACTTTAAAAATATTTAAAGTCTTCAGCATATTCAAGACACGGAAGAATAAACATCATTCGAATTTATGTCACGAATATAAACTAGAGGTCGAAGTTATGTTATCTATTTCTGTATTTATTTTGTTATCAGTTACTGGCGATGTTTTTCAGTAGACGTTGATCAAACTTGCATTAAAAATCACAACGCTGGAGTAGAATTCTGATGAGATGTTATTTTTGATATTTGGAATTTTAAATAACTTTTATTTTGTCACATATTTAGTTTATGTTAGTTTTTCTCTCGTTAGAACATTCGTAGTTGAATTATTATTATTCGAATAAATGAATTTCAAGATTTTTTTATTCTTAGCAAAACTCGATCACGAATAATTTTATATTAGTCTAAAATCATGAGTTAATTGATATTGGGGATGTTTTTTTCTTAACAGCTCAGACGCTTATTTGTCATAAAACAAGAAGGCACTTTTTCATTATTCTCCAGAATTTTAATTTCTATTAATTATTTCACTGTGGTAGTAAAGAACAAATGTACAACATAGTCGAATATATCTGAATTTCGCAGCAAAATGTTTTTTTTTAAATTGTGCACAGATATAAAATTATTTTATAAATTTATATTGTAATTAAAAGCTATAATAATAATTCTGTAATCAACAAAGTATTGAAATAAAACTTACAAATACTTGCTATTTTACTATGAAAAATAATTTATAAATTCACAAATCTGAATATATTAAAAAAAAAGACTGTCTCACCAAATTGATTTAATTATGATAATATAACACCGAAAATTGCTTATCAATTATGACAATCTTACCATCTTTAGCCCTTTTTAAATTAAATTGTCTAAATTTTAGTCTAGCTATTGTTATGCACCTATTTCTGTCATCGAAATCTTGATGGTTCTTACTTTTTCCATTATTTTACGATTTAAGATGTTATTTGAAAATCAATTAATAAATCTTGTTATTTTAAATACATTACAGCAACACAAGCATACACTTTTTAGGGGGGAAACAATCAATGCCTTTTTTAGAAATACAAATATTATATTTCATTAGTTTTTAGAATATTTCAAAGATAATGGAATTTTTTCAAGCTAAAACGTTTATGTAAAAACCTTCTTTACATATTTAAAAATGAAAGAAAATGTTTTTTAAACATAAAGCAGGAGTTATCTGATATTTTATTTATCGTTTACTATTATTTGTGTTGAAATGTTTTTGCATAAAGATATATCACTCGAACGAATTCGAAAACATCTTCTTTAAGAATTATTGAGTATAGAAGAAAAATATCTATTATTACCTAATTCAAATAAGAATATACTTTTTAACAAATAATAAAAGGTAATTTGAAACTTCATTAAAATTTCAAATTCGCAAAAGTTTCGAAACAACGGCCACAGCTTTTGAATAGTTACATTTCTCCATATACATATTTTTATAAATACTAATTTTAATGGGTTACGTTTTTGAGAATCTTATTCATTCTTGGGTTTTGAAATTTCAAAATAAGGTGGAATAAATGTGCTGAAATTCAGTTTTTTAAATCTTATAAAAGATCAGCTCGAAGTTTACCTTATGCAAATTCATAAAACTTTAATTTCAAAGATTACAGCTCATTAATATTGAATAGAGTTCTTTTCAAAGTATTGCATATTTTGAAATACAGGAAGTTTATTTTAATAGACATCGATTAATTTTATACAGGCAGTAAGTGTTTCGCAACAATGCAATTTATTTTGCTGTAATGAGTTTCTCAATCGTTAATTATGTGCTTTAATTATATGAAATTAGTTGGAAATATTTATTAGCTTCGAATAGTTAAACTAATATAAACTAAAAATCTACTAAATTAAATGATTTTGATCAATATTTTCATACAGACGTAAGCAATAATTTTTTAATTAGATGCTGTGAAAAAAAAATTGTTAACATGAATTAAATTAAATAAATTTTCACAGTAATATTTTTTTTTAAATGTGGAATTTTTAATATATTTAAATACTTATAATTATGTTTCTCCATTGAATTTTTGATTTTTTTAATAATTTTAGTTTAAAAAATGCATTAATTTTTCTGATTGTCAAACAAACAAGTAATATTTAAAAAAAATTCAATTCCTATTCAGGTCAACAAAGAAAAAAAATAGTTGCTTTTTATTAAAAAATAATTTAAAAAATTATTAAATGTCAAAAAATTGTTGGTTTTCACAAGAATGAAATCGTATTCTTCACCTTCACGTGAAAAATACTGAAATCCTTGCAATTTAAATTTACATTACAAACTGTTTGTTGATTTAAATTTACATTACAAACTGCTAAAACTCTATTTAAGGTATTAAAAATTAATTAAAGTTAATTAATGAATTCATATTTGAAAAAAAACTATTATCATCAAGTGTCGTCATCTACTATAAGTTTTAAAAAAAAGGTATATGAACTTTATTGGATGAAGTTTATCGTGTATATATATATATATATATATATATATATATATATATATATAGGGAGAAATAATAGTAGGGAATTAAATAACTAATAGCGAAGAAATCACCTTTTAATTTCTAAAACTTTCTTTTTCATATATATAAATTTCAAACATTATTTTATATCGCTAAATCTAATCTTATGTTTTCACAAATGGTTTTATGATTATGTTTATGTTTATATATCTTATACAAGATTATTGTTACATTAAGTTTTCCTGTGTTAAGTTATTATCGTGTTTGAAACAATCAATTCAACAAATTCAAAAGAAAGATCTTAATATTAATTAAATTAAATGTGTCATTTTGATTTCTTTCTACAACTGTAGTTTTTAACTCATATTTCTTTATTATTTATATTTTACAGCTTTGAAATCAATCTTTTTAAATTCATTGCTTAGTAACATCATTTATTATTTATTCGTAATTCAAAATTTAATTAATCAAATCGATTAATTGAATATTAGTTTCTAAGAATTTTAATACTAAAATATTTATAACTGCAGCTAAATAGAAAAAAAGTCAAAATTAGTATTAAAAAAATTATTAAAAATTTCAAATGAACGCAATTCCTCGTTCCAATATAATTATTTTCATATAATGTAAATTGTTCTTAAGTATAAAATATAAAAACAGAAATCGTTTCTATAAATCAAAAAATATATAATTTCAAATTTAGAACAATTTTAATCATTTTTTTTCCTACTTTAAGTCCCTAATCAATATTAAAATGAAGATGTATAAAATATCCTCTGCCTAACTGATATTAATTTTCTCATTCATAAGATTTAAAAACATATTTTTCGGAAATTTTGAAGAATAAAAATATTTGAATTACGTATTTCTTCTAACTAAAAATAAAAATTAAACTTTCTTTATTCCATAAAAATGTAGATAATCAATATTGTTTTTTACTTGTCTCTTGAAACAGAATGATCTAAATGGCACTTTCTAGCAACATTCCCCACTGTGAACTTCCCTTTGAACATGTTTTTCACGTTTAAACCCCCCTAGAGATTTACGTCTTATTGAACATGTTACTTTAATGGAAATAAAATTATACTGAAGTTTCTTGTTCTTCTACCGATAAACAAAATAGTTGCATTATTCGAATAATTAATTTATGCATAACATTTTCTTCTTCAATAAATATTAATTATAACTAATTGAATATTTAAAAAAATATTTAAAAGCATTGGTTTTAAATGAAAAGTATATAAACAAAATAATGTTCATCTTTGTTGGTGAATATCAGGATATACTGTTTAGTATACAAAAAGATTATGTATTGAAATTTGTGTTCTTGTGCTACTATAGAATTTTAAACTCATTATCTTCTCTCAAATGGAATATGCAAATAGCAAATATCGAAATCACCCAATAATTTCACCAAGAAATTTTGACGAATCTCCAATTTGGGACATCCCTAAGTCCAAAGAAATGTCTCTCTGTAGCTCAGTCCGAATTTGAATACGATAACTCAAATCTTTTTGAACAGAAAATTTCGTATATTGTCTCTAACTTTCCATTGTTTACACCACATTTCTAAATCGCCAATAAATTTCGAATTAAATTAAGCAAAGGCAATTTTGTTCTTCTACCTGTATGCTTGTGGGCACAAACAATTTTTTTGAAAAAGATTCAAAAAGCTATGTAATTTAAATTTGACATACAGGTGTCCAATCAGAAGTATGGGGTAATATTAAACTTTGAAGCAAATATTCCATAAGGTAGAAGAAGAATTTATTAATCTTTATATGTGAACACGTGAACATAAAAAATAATGATATTGATAAATAGAAATTGATATGCCATCGTGTAACTAAAGTTTCAAATTTATATTGGGATCTAAATACCTTCAATATAAAACAAGGTTTTCAAAATTCATACTTTCTTTCTTTCATATAAGAGTAAATCACATTAATCCTTTAATACATTCTTTTGTTCATCATTCATATTTGTTCATCATCACAAAACTCGCTATATTGCATGCTATATATGGAAGTGGGAAAGGGAGTGCATTCATGATAAACGTATGCTTTGAATATATATATATAATATATATATATATATATATATATATATATATATATATATATATAATATTTACAGAATATTTAAGATTTAACTACATGGTCATATCCAAAGAATGGATCCCTTGCAATGGAGTATTCGCTATTCATAACATCTATGAATATTCACATGAAAATTAGAAACTAAATTCGGTATGAAGCTAAATATAGAAATAACTTCCAAACGAAATGAGAATATCATAAATAAACAGATTTCAGCTTCCAAATGTTTGCCACAATACAGTTTAAGAAATACAGATCAGATGAGAACTTTATCATCCCCAGTTAAAAATCATTAATGGTTAGATATATTCACACATACAAAAAAATCTTCTTAGTTGTTACTTGTCAAAATAAGTTGGTTTTACACCAAAACAGCGTTAGAAGATTTTGCTTAATAATTCTTATTAATAATGCATGATTAATAATAAAAACTAAATTTTGCTCATTTATGAATTAATTAAATATTTTAAGCAGAAAATATATAATTTCTGAAAATCTAGACAAGCCCTTCTATTTTTTTAAAAAATTTGAACTACCAAAAATAAAATAAATGTATAATTTGAGTGATAAAGTTTTTTTTTTCTTTTACCTAAAAATATATTAACGTAGGAAGACTTTGCAACAAAATATGACAACAGTTTTAAGGAAAATAAAAAGAAGTTTTCTAATTACACAAAATTGATTTGACATTAAATAAAAAAAGTTATTTTCTCAAAACATATTTCTATTAATTAGAGATATCGAATGTGCATATGAAAGAAAGCCAAAAATGAAAATAGAGTTTCAATATCATGAACGACAGCTACCATCTTTTATAATTAAAGTTTTTTAAACTTTAATTCTAAAATAGAAAGGTTATTCGTCTAAAACACAAAAATCTTAAGAAAATGCATAATTAATTTATACATTTTTCTAATGATTTCGATCAAGAATTTTAAGGAATACAATTTTTTTTTACTTTTTCTGTTGTCTGTTCCAAGTATAAAAATAAGCAGAAACAGCTTATTTTTTTGAAGAGGAATACCGTTTGCTGCTTTTAAATTTGTTGTTTTTTCAAAAGGTCTCATGTACACAAACTTTGCATTCAAAAATGTTTTTTTTTTAACTTTCTTAAAAGCATTCCGTTATTCAAAAATATTTTAAAATATATAGTATAAATTTTTCCAATTCATATTAAGCAATATTATTTATTGGAAATAGACCTTTAATCATTTCTTTAACACGGAAAGAAAATTTTAATAGGATTCTAGAAAAAGGCATAAACTATTTCAAATATTATTAAATTTAAATTAGTGCCAACTAGAGAAAACTCGATAAAGCAGATATCAATAGCAAAAAATACATCTTTTAACAACAATAAATAAAATAACAAACCAATATTTATTAACTAAAAAATATGACTACAGATTTAAGGAAAATAAAAAGAAGTTTTCTAATTACACAAAATTGTAATTAGAAAATATAAGTAATATCATATAAATATAAATAATACTCATCATTTTTGGTCTGGGTATATAGTTCAATGCAAAATAGTTTGTAAAAACTTATGTTATAGCTTTAAATGAGCAATTCTTGTACAGATATATATTTCATGTATCTCGGAAATGGCTCCAAAGATTTGGATCAAATTTTATATTTAGATAAGGCTTGGTTTTTTTAGTTTATCTATATGGGCGTATTTCTTTAAAAAGCGCAATTTTATACAAAATTAAATCTTTTTTTTTATATAACTATTTTGGCATTTTATATATGCGCTCAGGTTGGCATTGCTATGTCGTGCAATCACATAGATTTTGATTGTTGCCAATAAAATAGCCATTGTTGCCTTGGATGATAACCTATTGGCTACGTCAAGATTGCGCTATATGACACGAGGAGGTATTAAGTTATGACCCGATTTCAGCCTGGTAAAACTGAGTGTAAATTCAAAAATTTATGCAATGTTAGATACGCTGAAAAATGAATACTGCAATATAGCAGATTATATCGATAACATTTTAAACTAAGTGCATTCATGATTTTTTGTATTTAAATGAACAATTCATTAGTAAATTGAAAAATATGAACATGTAATCAGTATGTGATTGGTATCTAAATATTTTTTTCTGAAAAAACATAATTTTACAAAAAGAAATATAATAAAGAAAATATATATATATATATTAAAGCTGCCGAGAGAAGTCCCATCTCACAGGTACTAAGAAAACTATTTAATAAAAATAGGAAAGTACATTGTGACATTTCATGAAGCTTAACTTACCAAAATAATAGCAATAAAAGACTGTTCAAAGCGAAGATAAAAACCAGTGGCAATGGTGTCCCCGTAACATTTTCTCACATTTTTCTAATGTTTTTTCACTCCAAGCATAAAATTTTAGCCTTTAGGCAAAGCAACGAATACCTTACATCTCATTAATGAAAATTAGTAACGAAAAATGAATCTTCGTCGTGAATCTTAAATTTTCACGTATGCAAGTGCCAAAATAAATTTGAACCTTTTTTTGAATAAAATGAAGTCAAAATTCGACATAGGTTTAGATCTGTAATCACTAGAAATTTTAATAAATTTTCTGTATTTAAGTTATTTAGTTTTAAGAGATTATGCTGAATGGATGTGAAAGAACATGGTCAACCATTTAAAAAAGTTGGCTTAACATTTAATAAAAATTTTTAACATTAGATGCTAAGCATGTGTACCAAATTTTCTCTACCTAACTCTTTGAGTTTTGAATTTACTGAGTTCACTTGCAGTTGAATAGCTAAACAGACAAACTTGATTTAAATGAATCAGATGATTAGTCTAAATTTTAACTGAATTTTGAAAATTTTGTTTTTAGTTGATATACCGAAGTTTAATGCCTTTTTGAATGTATATCAAATATAAGGTACATATATCAAAGCCCTGTTGAACTGTGGAGTTCAGAGATAGTAAATCAAAAATATATTTCCGAACTCAGAGAAGTCAAAAATGAAAATATTCCCCAAAAATTCTAGTTCCAATTGTTTTTAAATTACAGGGCTTCCTCAACACTTCGTACATAAAAAAGTAAAATGAGCAAATTCGTTCCGTTAATGCAACTAAAGTCTAAGTAAGGATTTATAATGTCGCATCTCCAAAAATATTTTTTTAATAAAAGAAATGGGGGAGATTTATTGAAATCATATCAACGTGCTATCCAGAGAACACTTTAAATCCAAACCATAGAAAGAAATCTCATTTCTTAACACTAATTAGCTTCAAAAAGGGAAATATCTAAAATGTAAAGCTACAAGTCATACTTCGGAAAGATTCGTCGCATTAATTGAAAATACAAAGACAGGCATTGTATATGTAACTTTTCAATATATTTAAGTGAAGTCCGTGAAGTTTCGCCTGTAGATTATTATATGTTTAATCTATTGAAAAGAGCTACCAAGAGTACTGAAATCTGTAAAATACGAGAGGAATGGAAATCGATACAGATTTCGATCGATCTCCTAATTTTAAGAATACCACATTTACATTGAATTTCATGATTCCATTTTTTGTAAAGAAAAAATTCCCATCAGATCGAGCATTTAAAAACATAGCCTATACATTTTAGTTAATTAAACAATCCAGAAATCATTCTATTTATATACAAGTAGTGCCAGAGAAACCTACTTATTTCAATTTCCCAATCTTTTTTCATACAGTTTTAAAAATGACATCGGTTAAATGGCGACTCCCAAAGCGCATACTCTAATTAAGTCGATTTTCGAAGTTCGTGTCCAGTCTTTTCAGCATATCAACCGGTATGTTGGCAATGTCGTCACGAATGTTGTTCTTGAAATGAGCTATTGTGGTGGTTGATCGACATAAACCAGGGATTTCAAAATGAGCTTCGTCACTGAAAAAAAAAAAACGCATCTTCAGGCATGTTGTCAAGCAGCATTTCACATGCATTTTGCCGGGCAACAAAATCGCATTCAGTTAATTCTTTCACAACAGCCAATTAATAGGGATGAAATTAAAGGTCTTGATGGAGAATTTGTTTAAGAGTGGTGTCATGTTTGTGAACCGAACGCAGAGCCGACTGCCTCACTCTTTCACATTTTCCGGAGTTCTGGTGGTCTGCTGATGTCCATTTCTGGGTTTAGCGATACTCCTGAAATGAGTTAACCCACGACAGAATTGAATTTCGGCCAGGAACGAGTCTGTGAGGAGGAATTTCAAAGCGAGCGTGGAAGACACGTTGCGTAGCTACAAGGGAGCAGCCGTTTGAAAAGAAGTTCTCGGCGGAGAAGGCCCGCTGTCTCTAGACAAGAGTATGATGGCAACTGACAAGAGGGAGAAACAGACTTGGGAATTCACCTCCAGTAACACTACCTATCCACCAACCAGTAATCCACCAACCGGTATCCAGTAACACTCTACACACCCAACTCACAGCTTGGGAGTTTTTTCAAATAAGTGTTTTTCTGGCCCACCCTGTAAATACCCTTTGAATATAAATAAGGATAAAACAATTATTTAGAGAATATTCTTGAAATGGTTTAATTAGTTATCTTAAATTAACATACTATAATTGGGGAACCCCACAAAAAACTCTATTAATGCAGGGAAATTAATTTAAATTTATTTTTTCCTCTTTTTTTAATTAAATGTTAAAGACCATCTATCATGAAGGTGATTATTTAAAAATAAACGAAAAAAGAAATAGCATTTCACTTCTATATGAAATTCAAAGCCTCTTCTAATTAGGGTTCCTTAATTATTTGTTTGTTACCATCTTCCTTGGGCAATTAGATGATATTACTGAGAATTTTGGTTTCAATTAATTTCAACTAAATTATTTATACGAGATTTTTATTGTTTAATTTTAAATGAAATATTTTTGGTCATGAAACTGTCTCATTCATTAAGCTCATCTGATTTTAATAGCGTTTCCGGTTTCCCGTTTGTTGCATATATGAGCATTTTTAAAAGGACAGGTCCAATGACAGAATAGTTCCATTAAATTTAAAATTGCCCCTGTAATCTATCTACCAACGGCATTTTTCTTTTTTTGAATAAAAATTGCAATTTCTCACTTTATTTATTCAACATTTATAACTACTTTTTCATGCATAATGAACATATAATATACAAAACGATTCTTTCTTCATTTTCAATAATGGCAGAAAACTGTTAAATGTTAAGAACGTTTCAAAAACAGAGTCAAGTTTAATGCAGTAATGACAGATATTGCCAAAACTATATAGAAAAATACCCAAAATTCAAGAAAAAAAAATTTATTTTAACTAAATTATAAAATAAAGAAAGTTTTTTTTTTGCAAGTAATTTTAGTGCATGAATAATTTGGAAAATTATACAACAAAACTCCTGAGTCTCACGTTTTAATTAATTAAAATTCTAAAATGCAGATCAGAAGCTCATATTTCCAAATTGTCTTCACAAAATTTGATCGTCCAGGTCCGATGTCCTGACATATGGAAAGTCAACAGGTATGCAGACAAACGCTCAACACGCAATTTCTGTTTTATTAACCGCAGAGGGTAATGAAATGATTATATAACAAAGCATATTAAGCATTAAAAAACTATCAGTTTCATAAGTTAGTAAATCGAACAATCTTTCTTTAAAAACTAAAACTTGATTCTGTGAATCTCCTTTATTTTTGTGTTGGTTTTATAGGAATGCACATCGATCGCCCCCTTTCAAATTGATGACTTTCTGTTGTCTTAGAAAGTTGACAGCCGCATCTCTAAGATACCGACAGGAAACAATCGACGGAAAAATTGAGATTTTTTTTCCCCTCGAAGCAAAACTCATTTTTCCAAAATGAAAATAAATAATTATTTTATCTCATTCATCATTAATTTGATAACGTGGCAGAATGACTTAACAATATGGATAATATACATGCGCATGGTTACACTAATGTGAAGAAAAAAATCATACGCATGGAGAAATGTTCGAATGTAGAAAAAAAATATTCCAATGTATAAAAAGAAGTTCTAATTACATACAGCAGAAAATTTTCCAAACCACTAATTTAGTAAATTATGGAAATCGGCAAAAGGAAAATTTAACTCAGAATGATCACATGGCATGCAGGCAAGGGAAGAAGCATATTTATGAGGCGGGGAGGGGGGCTTAGAAAGTAAAAAAAGTTCAGCATCTGATTTGTAAATCAAAGTCCCTGAATCAAATTTCGAATCACAGACTCGCCTACAAGCTGCGAAGGGATTGATTTAGTTTAACTAAATCTCATAAAATCTCTACTACATCGCAAATATAACTGCTTATCTAATATTGCAAATTTGTTGTTTGACATCACATTAATTTTTGTTATTGACATCACATTAATTTTTGTTTTTGACATCACAGTAATTTTTCTAATAAAGACGTGGAAGGAATTCTTATTTAATTTGGCTCTGCTCACTTGATCATCCAAAACAAAAATCAAAACAATACTCAAAATCTTACCAGTCGCCTAGTTTTACTGACAAATTTAAAAGCCAATGTTTTGGTGTAAAATCTTTATTATTTTTTCCAGTATACTACAAAATATGATTAATAAAACAGAAGGACTATAAAAGCATTCATATTTCATTAATTTTTCAGGACAATATTTATTGTTTTAAGCAATAATATATAATTATTTATATCTTTTCAAGTATTTTCCCATTTGGAAGAATTATTTTAAAAGAATTCTGCATGAATGCATTTTAATTTGAAACTTTTTAACATCATGTTTAAGGAAGCAGTGAGTTGAATATTCTTCAACTGCGACGAAAAAACACATCCAAATTCAGCTATAATTCCGATTCTTTTGAGACTCATAATTTGTCTTTAACTTAGTGGACTGCATTCTGATACCATGAAATCTTACAAATCCTTCGAAAGAAGAAGATTAGGAACTGCTTGGTTGATTTGCATGAGCATTAAAGCGACTTTCCAACAATAGTCGTTGTAGTCAATCCCAGTTTCATCCTTAAGGAACATTTCCAAGACAAAAGCTTACTCTAATCATCATATACTTCTATCCTGTGTGCTTAAACAGTAATTCCGTAAAATTTCTAACGAACTCATCATACAGCAGGGTAAGATATTATTAAGAGACAATGGTTGTTTAAACAGGACGTAAAATGTCACTGCACATCATTTTGCGAAGTCCTCCCGCTTTAGTAGAAACATATTAGTTAAATTAGTCCGCTTTTGTTAACAGTCCAAATAGATTTAGAGTTCCTAATTTCAGTGTATTCATTTAGTATAATGATATTCAGCTCGGCTATACATAATGTTCTACAAATATCATGGGGTTATAACTGACTAAATAATACTTCATTTATCATAAAAGCAGTGTTGAAATTTTAGGACATTTGAAGATAGACTTCGGATTTAGTTTATTGAAATTTCAGAAACTTCTAATAAACTTCAGCTTCATTATAATTTTTAAAAAATTGCAAAATGAAATGACAATATAATATATTTTTACAAAGAAAAAAATGGAAACTTTTGAAACAATTGTTATCTATATCTTTATATATGTATGTGCGTTTTTTTATTATTAGAAAACTATATCTTTATTATTAAAAAGTTGATAGCTTTAAATTTGCATTGTGGAAATTTTTTAAGATCAGATATAAGACTTATCGCATAGCATTCGTATTCAAAGTGTATTTTATATTTTAAGTATTAAAATTTTGTATTTAATTAGAAAGAATTAATATATGCTTGAAAGTGCTCAAACAATAATATCTGAACCAGGATTGCGCTTTCAAGATAGATACGATCTGTCATAGGAAATTACTTGATTTACCATTATGTTTATCTTTCTAATTTATGTCCGTTTTGTTTGATAAATAGATTAGTTTCATCTATTCACATTAGAATGTAAATAAAAGCTTAATCATGTGTAAAATTTATGTATTTCAAATTTATTGTTGATTTTATAAATTACAAGTTGAAATATCAAAAATTCTACTGAAGTTGTCAAGTTCTTATTTATAAATGGGTTAAAAACTAAAAGCATTCTTGAGCATTCTTTATATGTATAAAAGCCGAGTTCTAAACTTTCTCATAACTCGTGCTATTGTGAGTTCCTTAGTTTTAATAAATCTAATTTTTTTTTGTTTATTAACAGCGCAGTTCTTTACATCTTCTTTACATCTTCATTACAATATTGTTAGCTTATCTATAGCAATATTATTCAGAATACTTAATTTTCCCACAATCAAATTTGTCACCTCTTAAATACCAGTTGAATATTCTTTTACTCTCTCCAGCTTCTATTTCTTAACTTTAAAAATCACAATAAAGTATTATTAATTAATATCTTGAATACAATATAGTCTTAGATTTTTATCCAATTAATTATTATTACTATTTTGTGATTTGAATGTCCAAACACCTCCGAAAAGAAAATTGTCTAAGTTATTGATCAATCTTTTGACAAAACATTTACATGATTCATTTTCGCATCTGAAATCTAATTGTCATATATTTTAGTTTATAGTTCTATATACAGCTGTTATTCTTAACTTCAGAAATCACAATAAAATTTTAACACCTTGAATATATGACGTGGGTTTTAAATTCATATTGAGTTAATAATCATTACTATTTTGGGAATACATTGTCCAAAAAGAAGATTGGCTAAGCTCTTGATCAGTTTCTCAACGGAAATATTCACATGATTCAATTTTACATCTAAAACCAACTGACGTATATATTATTAAATAAAAAATAATTTTAATTAAATGTGTCTCATAATCCGAGCTAATTTCTTAAATCATAATTCTAAAAACATATTAAAATACCATTTTTATTATCAATTTAAGATGGAAATTTCTCTTCAAGGTATAAAATCACTGTCATTGCTTGTATAAACATTCGAATGCAATTTCCCTCTCCTTAATTAAATCTTCACCTCTAAAAACCTCCCCAATCGGAAAAAAAATTCATACAGCAGTAAAAACAAGAAACGGTCCCTCCGGATTCCAACCTCATATCCTGCCTGCAGCGATTACGATTAACATCACCGTAAACACCTCGATTGTTTCTTCGCCCTAATAGAAGAATATTTTCTGCTACCGGAAAGTGCCATCGCCCACCGGAAATGAGTCCCGCAAAAGCGATTCTAAGACCTGAAGGACGCAGATGGACGCACAGAATGTCTTCCGAGGTTTCAATATTGAAGTGATTATCGGATCAGTGGGATTTCGTTCAGTAGGTATGAAGGGCCGTTGAGGGAGAAAGCTTATGGGAATTTCCAAACCACCTTAGAGGCAGAATTTTGCTTTCCTTAAGTACCAGATTTCGGAATAATGGTTGTCTATTGTTGCTGTTAAAAGTTTATTTTGAGGAAAAGTTTTCGGAATTTTGCATAAAAATGGTTTTATAGATTGGTTAAAAGATAGATAGGATCAGCTGAAAACTTGTATTTAAAATATTTTCCCGATGGATTTAGTAATTGATATTTTCCTGTCTGAGAAATACTTGCTGCTAGTAGCTGCTTGGTATTATATATATCCTTTTAATTTCTTTCATAAAAATTACACATTGATGTTTTTCAAAGTGCTGTAAGGTTTTTTTAATTATACTAAAAGTGAATTGGAAAATATTCAATAAAACAATCTTTAAAGTAAAGAAAACTCTACAAAGTAAAACATCAGTTGTTTTTACATTTTAGAGCGTTAGTTTTGGTAAATTTAATAAAACTTAATTATAAATCAAAATTTAATAAAACTAGAGATTATATACAAGATCGTGGACGAGACAGAAACGCATCATTTACGAATACTAAACGTAGATAATAACCTGGATTTTTTTTTTTTTTTTTTTTTTGCTTTCTCATGTATGAAAATCAGTAAAAAAAAACATTATAATCATCGAAAAACACAAACTAGATATTTTGGCGAAATTCTACATTTCAGACTTATCTAATTTCTATAACCACATTTTTGAAATTATGTATACATATCTGTCACCACCCTGATTCAATAAAACTTTGAACAAGACAGATGAAATTAAGTATATAGCCTTTGCGCCAAATATGTAGCTGTTTGTCTAAGTTTGGGATAAATCTTTTTCAGAAGAAGTTTGTCGATTCAATATCCGAGTGCAATTAAATATGATAATTACAAAATAAAGAAAGAAATAGATAAATAATTGATTCACAATAGCAGCATATAAAAGCATTCTAATGGCATTTTGACATTGTTGTCCTAATTCTTGAATTTTATAATTTTAATAAGTTTTTACTAGCCACTTTTAACGACCTGTTTGTTCTCCAGGATTAATAGTTTTTAAATGTAACACATAAATTCTGTAACTATGTCTTAATAATCTCTAACAATTTTTAAACTTCAAATTCTGCCAAACATACGTATACTAAACTCTTACTACTTTAGGAATCCTACATCATTCTGTTCATTGTGCAAATACATTTACCTAATTTTCTATTTATATATTTATACATCCATTATATTATGGAAAAGAGCATCGGTGCTGAATAAAACAGCTAACTTAAATTATCCGATGTGGAAGATTCTCTCCTTGTTAAAAGGAAAAAAACCCTAGAATCATTAGCCAGCAACCAAAACAGTAAAAACTGCAAAACAACCAGTTAGCATGCACCAATCATAATTTTCACCCGGAAGACAAATATCATATACTTTTTTCTGCAAATATGAATCAAAAACCTCCACAAGTATCGAATTTTTTCATCTATGAAGCTGTATTTCGCATTTTCAGGAGAGGGAGACGTCGTGATGAATGTTGGAGCATTCAAAATCCACATCGAATTTTTACAGGTGAAAGAAATTTTCGGACAGTGAATATTTTATATGTAGATAAACAAACTTTTGTACCAGACATTTTTCTTCTGCCTGGTACAAGTTATATGGATATGTTGCAGTCATGGTAGTTTTCTCAACTGCCTGAAGATTTCAGGAAATTTTGTCTGCCAGCGTGAAAGAGATTCCCACCCGAGAATATTTAAGTTAATTGATTGTTCTGATCTTTATCAGCTTTAAATTAAGAATGTTGTGTGGATCACTTCTGTTTGTATAGTTGCCCAGTCACTAATCACATGATTCACTACCTCATTGTTTCCACCTTTGGAGGACTTTTTATGAATTTCGCACTTCAACATTCAAAAATATCAGAAAACCAAGGGAACTTGTTCGTCTTTCATTGATTACCATTGACAAAATAAAGGTACAAAATATAAGGAAAGAGTTCAATCATTGCTTAAACGTATATCATGCGATTCGAGAGAAGGAAATGGAACATTTTTGGAAAATACTTAAACAAGTATGCACAGAATTTGGTGAACTTGTACTATTTTCAATAATCACTCATATGTATGTAACATATATAAAGCTCCCACCGTAGGAGCACCTTAAATATGAAGATTAGAATCTTCCGGTATAGTAATTGGTTATCGCCATCAGCGGAAACACAAAAATAGGTGGTGGGAAAATCAACTACTTCCTACCAATGACGAAATATGCTCCAAGGGAAGGGTTGTACCATTATAGATCTTAAGACTTTTATCAAAATTCCTTCAACTGTTGCTGTTGAGGGGGTCGGTAAATCAGATTTACATTTCTACTTTAATGGCGAGTAAAAATAGCCGATTAAAACTATGAATATATAGAATTATGAAAGTTAAAGATTCTTTTATAATTGTATATACTTTCATGTTGTTGGGCTCCGAGATATTGCTCCTCCAATTCTAAATCCAAAATGCACAAGATTAGCCTACATTACATGAGTGAAAGATGGAATAGTGGACCTCCAGTTCCAAAAGTACATATACAGAAATATCACATATATTAGGAGTTGGTAGAATCGAGTCAAGTAATTCTGCTCTCACAGATCAAGAGATTGGCAACAAACCACCACATTTCCAACATTTGAAAACTTAAAAAATATTTTTTTTATTTCAGTTTGCAGAAACGCAATTCTATATCTTATAGTTTATAATAATTCAATATTTCACGAACACACATAAAAATATAACTCGTATTCGGTTTGCGTGTCTTTCAAATGAAAGACATGACTTTTTCTAGATGCGACCAGAAGAACATTTCATCCATTTAATGGTTTACATTCAAGCAACTTTTATTTCATTTCAAGAAAAAAAACCCACACCCTCGATCAGACCTCACTCCAGGACCATATGAGGGAATTATTTGATTGAAGTGACGAGATCGTCACGAAGATTAGATGTCGCGTGTCTCGAAAGAATAACAAAAGAATGAAAGTTCATCTCGGAATGATATTTTTCTCAGACGCAGAAATAAAATACACTTCCCTTTCCTGTGAAGATAATCGAAATTATTTGATCTTCATTTCTTTTACTAAAATCAAATTTTATCGTACCCTTGTTGACCAAAAGTCGCAGCATGTTTACCCGTTGTTTGTTTGTTTGTCATTGGAAATCTAAAATATTTGTAAATAATTGGAAATGGAACATGGCATGGCACATAATTGTTTAAAATATGTGCGATTTACCAAGAGTATGCCTACATATAAAAAAGAAAAACGGTAAATACTATTGGGAATGCACTAGTTTCTGATTTCGCAAAGCTTTCATCAAATGATATAATGCTGATATTTTTATTTGACGTTGAGCTGATGCGATGAATCAGATATTGAAATAGAATTTTTAAGCATTTTCTGACACACTGTAATTACAAAACTTTCTATATTTGTGTTTCCTAGATGACAATGCGCTACTTTACTATTCTGCAAGAGTTTTAATCCACTAATCAATGAATTTAATAAAATTGTGATTCCAGGAATGTGGTTAAAGAACGTAAAAAATCATGAGAAAATTATTTCAAGATTCCATGATAGGTGAAATAATGCATTATCAATTGAAATAATTCAAACAAAAAATTCGTGTTCACAGTAATTAAAATGCAGTTAAAAACTATTTGTATACAGTATAATATTTGTTTGAAATACTAAAAACTGAATCGATTCTTATAGAAAGCCTTTGAAATTAATATTTCTAATTTTAGTCTCAGGAGCTTTGAGCTTAAGTAGTTAAACAGAAGCATTTGTATGTTCTAATT
>JAPMOQ010009177.1:1175940-1230081 GCA_026543055.1 Argiope trifasciata
AAGACATTTACAATTACGACAGGACTATTTACAACAGAGAAAAAAGGGATTACTTATAGATGCCGCCAAGGATAAAGAGTAGTTAATAATTGTTTCATGGCGAAACTACGTTACGTTTTTTAAAGATGCATGATCGGAACGACACCCTCTCTGGTCCCCGTCCGGCGAGCGAATGCGCAGTTTGCTTTTTCTCGAATTCTTACGTCACGCGTTTTGGACTATGGTTCAGCCATATCTAGTGATACCCGTAGCGACATCTATTGCAACAAAGTGGAAAAATATTTAACAGCAGAACTAAATATTTAACAGCAATGGCCGCTGATTATATATATATATATATATATATAATTTGAAAAAAATAGTAATTAAGTTTTTATATGTAGTTGTTGAATAATAAACTTAAGCACGAATGCTAAAATGAGACTAACAAACGAGTTGTTTTGAGAGATAGCATGCAAGATATATTCAATAATTTATGATAGGTAGAGTTATTGGAAAGCTCTTTTGGTAGTATTATTGAAGTAGAATAGTATTAGAAAGCTCATTAAGTAATTATTCTATTGTCATAATAGTATTGCTTAGGAAAATTAGGAAATTCTATTGTCATAATAGTATTGCTTAGGAAAATTCGAAAGTTGCATTTTGAATTAAATAAAATCGAAGTTTTCGTTTTGATACAAAGAATTTCAAGAGTTAAATAAACAACTAAATTATTTGGTAACTTCATAAAATGAAAATTATATATAATCATATTGTCACGCAGATAGAACTTAATAACACACAGAAGTAGAGTAAAACCAATTTCTTAACTCAACTATGAACTGAAAACGCTGTGAATGAGAGATATTCAGCTTTTATGCCAGAAGGAAAAGTTCCAGAATTATTCTGGAGACAATAAGAAAAGTATGCAGTATCTTCTGCAACACGAAATAGAGTGGAAGCAAATAAAGGAAAAATATGGACACAAATTTTGAATATACCGAGATTCAAATTTACGATATCTTCATTAAGAGACCAATACTATAACCATTCACCTATGGAGATAAAATTACTTCTTTTCAATGCGACAATATATAAATATTTTTATTAATACACTTTTTTGCATTTTTAGAATAATTAGCACACACACTAATTACATTGAATAATAGCACTTTTAGGTATGTCAATTAAAATGAATATTGTTAACGAAATACTTAGTTAATTTATGAGCCTAATAGTCTAATTAGATTAGATACAAAGCTGGATTTTGAGAGCGATTTATATACAATCAAAACTAACCAGAAATTGCTTCATTATACGAGTTTAAATATTTTGTAAATTTAGAAGCAAATATATATATATATATTGAAACAACCAAAATCCTTTAATGATTGTAAGCAGTTTGAAGGAGTTTTTAATTTTTAAAGATTAAATACAATTATACAATTTCATAAATATGCCGCAGGTACAGTACATCACTTTTATATTCTTATATTTAATACCCTTCAAGCTCATAAATATTATTCTTGTAATGACAAAATAATGTGATTGTTTATTATTTATATTCTAAGTTCTGAAAATTTGTACAATACGTATTGACGAAATACAATATTTTGATATTGTTTTTTGTTACAATACAAAACACAATATTACGATATTTCAGAACCATGTTACGATTTAAAAATCATTTATTATCAAGAAAATGAACCATAAATCCAAGCTAAGATTAGGATAACACAGCTTTAGATGTGAATCTGTTATTTTTTTCTGTGACAAACTCTTGAAGAAGATCACAGATTCCATATTATTATATTATATTTATTCTAATTAGGCTACTAATGAACGAGAATATGGTTGTCTTTGTGAGCACTTATGTCGTTTTATGGGATACATAATTTGATTTGTAACTATTAAATTTTGCATTAATATACTTCAGTTGTCGGGATTGCACACCTCAAAACAATAGCCATTTTTTGTCAAATTTTAATAATTTAATATTTAAGATAATTTTGGTGTTTGGCCACAATTGCTCTCTAGAGTTTTATTGTACAAAACTGAATTGTATATCCATTTTAAAAAATTGTAATGATAAGTTTGTTATGCACTTTTTTTCTGAATTATGAATTTCTTTAAATAATCTTTTTTAAGGATTATGAATTATACATTCCATTGTTACAATGAAATTCTAACAGCATCACTCTTTTATGAAGCATTTAAAAAATTAACTTCCTTCATTGAAAGCTACCATAGAAAGATATTCTACTGATTATTTGCCTAGTACATCTGAAAAATTAGAAAATGAAATTCCATTATTGAAAAATTAGCGTATAGTTCGAAATAGATTACGATTATCTTTAAGATATCTTGGTATTCAACTGTATCAAGTTAACCCTTCGTTGAGAGACAGATTCATGAAATTAAATATAGTCAATATCTTCAATCCAGACAACCGGGTTGTCATCAAAGGTGCTTAGAGTATTACTAGGTTTATGTTTGATAATTATTCGACAACTAACCAACCGTTTGCTCAAGGCGGTCAATTAATCAATAAGCCTATGTTTGATTATTATTTGAATAGATCAAGTACCATCATAACTCTAAAATTGGTGAAAGCAGATTTTGTGAAGGAATGAAATGAATCAGGAATGTTACGATGAGAATGAAAATGGTAATGAAAACTAAGTTTGACTGACAAATGAATTCTGCATTTTCGATTTGAATAGTTTATAATGATTTGGAAGTATGTAAAGCATTCCTACGAATGCAAGAGGCATCGAATACCTAGGACATCTTGATTTGCTAACTATTGAAGAAGTCATTTAATGAAAGAAAAGTACATAAAATTACTGACAGAATCATCTTTAATAATTTTTGTAAATATTTGCGCATAGCAAAACTCAGTAGGCGTCGAGCTGCTTACTTTGGAGAAAGAGGTATTCAGCAGAGGATTATTTCAAGGGAAACCAGATTATTTTTGTAGTCATTCTTTTTTTATAGCTTCTGCATTTTTGTTTCCTTATGATCAGCCATAGACCAATCACAGCAAATGGTTTTAAACAAGAGTAAATTGTCGCACAAAAAGGCAAAAATTCGTCTTCATATACAAAGATTAAGATACAGTTTACTGAACTGCTTCTACAAAACTGTTTGACTTTTTTTGGAAAAATACGAAATTCCTAATAAACAATAATATTATGTTTCTTTGTTATATTATTTAAATACTGCTATAAATAAATAAAGTTCATTGTTTCGCATTTTCTCCAAAACAATTCGGTCAAATTCACCCAATTTTTCCACATTTAAAAAGTAAGACATGAGAAAGAATACTGTCAACTTTTCAAAATTCAAAATTTAATTAAATATTCAATTAATTGTAAATTTACAAGAAAAATTGCTTTGAACTTTTTAATTTTTTTTCTATTTTAATACGCCTTTTGCAAATGCTTGTTCGTACATTTAGAGTTATAATTTAACCATGCTTAAAACTGTTTAAATCAGCTCAAACGAAGAATCATATCTTATATTCCAGAATCTGAGAATAAGCTTTGGAAACATTCATAATTTGTAGAGAAAATTAGAATAATTAAAAGAATAATTTTAGAATAATTATAAATATCTTACGGTTTTTAATTTTAATTCAAATAAAATAAAGATTCACGACTATAACAAGATCTTGTAATACTTACTTCGTACTAAATTTTTAAAAAGCGTATTTCTTAGTTTTGTTATTATTCTTATTAATTTTAGTAAAAAACCATACAGTTTTCAGATGAAATACGATAACAATTTTATCAAAATTAAAACTTTGTTTTAAAAGTTCTGCTATCATCTTCAAATAAGCCTCGGCCATGTTTTAGTTATTTATTACAATAATTACAACAATTTCCATAACGACAGAATAATTGTTGGTCTAAAACTTATTATTTCTTAAAATCCATAAAATAAAATGATGCTGAATCTGGTGTAAACGAAAATATTCCTGAAGATAGTAAATTTCGACAATAGCTAATCGGCAAACTCACTTCGTTCTGAATTTTCTGTTTTCAAAAATTTTGTTTTTTCTCTTTTTTTTCCCGAATAATTGGACATTTCATTTCGGCAAAATTCCCAAATTAAGATTTTAACCAGCTTCTAACTTCTCTTATAAGTGCATATTACGTTAGGAAAATTCCACTCAAAAGAGCATTTTATTATACAGGGAACAATAAACATTCACCCTTGCTATTAAAGGGATTTACTATAAAATTAATAGTGTCTCTTCATCAAAAACACAATACGGAAACTTTTTAAAAAATGAATGAAAACCATTTATAAAAATACCTTTATCACAACATTTCAAAACATAATTTTTATTTGTTTTGTTTAATGATTCTATTAGTCATTTTAGATACTACAGAGTTTTTCCTTTTTTTTCGAATTCCCCACAAGGTGGTGATACTTTCATACAATCGAAGATTAAATGAATTTATTAATTAATAGATTTTCATGTTCTAAAACTGTTCCAATTATGTGATGTAATCGATAATGCATAAAAGTAAAAATTTCAGTGATTTTACCAATCATGAATTGAATGAAAAATCAATTACAAAACTCCATTTTTAATGACCTCCATAAAAAGAATAAAATTTATAAAATTTCGATAAATAGAATAATATAAAATCTTGCTAAAACGAGATGAAAGGATATTTTGATTTTATTATTGCTTAATTGTAGGGTAGTTATTAAAACAAACATAGCTACGATTTATATATTTCTTTTTTCATTTTCTTTCACATCGTAGAATTATTTATGGGAATCTATGGCAATGAAATCATTGTAATTATGCACTGTACATACTCATAATCTTAAATATTTCTATTTCTCATAAAAATCTCCTACTGTCAAATATTATCATGTGAAATTATATTATCTTATTACCTGCAATAATTCGTTTATATTCGAAAATTTTCCATAAATATCATTTTAATTAAATATCATCATTAAAGCAGCATCTCCAAAAAATTCGTTTTTCCTTCTTGGCACCAGTGCACGCTAAGTTACCATTACTGCAGAGCAAAGTATACTATCTATATAAATAAAAATGAGCGTTTGTCTGTATGTCTTTTATGCCTTCCTAAGCCATTCATCCGATTTTCATGAAACTTGGTCAGTTTATTGTTTACACCTGCGGTATAGTTATAGGGATAGTACAATTATCTAAAATTAAATAAAAAATTTCGAATCTCAACCGCATCCATTTACCGTTTAATCTCCAAATAACTCTCCGATGAGACAATAGATTCTGTAGAAATGCTAAATCCAAGTTAATGGTAAATATTTTGTACCTATAGGCGCAAATTACATGTAGATCCTTCTCAGAGGTAACAAATTTATTACAGATTATTCGAGAAGCTTTGTGGAGACCAGCCCTGGAATTTTAAAATTTTGATTTAATGTTAGCGTTTTTCGCAGTAACTACCAAAAATATTGTAGTACAAATAATTTTGTACCATCTTAATTTTCAAAAATTATCTTTTTAACTATATTAAAGATTTTATGGTATAAATATATTTTCTACGTTTAATCAATTTTAAAAGAAAATATTTCACATTTTATAAAATTAAATTTGAGAATTCTGAACAAATATAAAAGGAATCACGAGATACAATAAATAGTTTCTTTTCTACCATTCTGAAAGAATACAAAGTTTTACAATTCTAAAAAATACATACATCTAATATATAAAAACGAATATTTGTTTGTTTTTATTTTATATATACTGTCGTATCGTCCATCCTTTTTCGATAAAACATTGTCAAATTATTGATTGATTGCATTTAATATTATTTTTTGGGTTTTAAAGCATTTAGATTTGTTGATAAAAAATCATTTAAATTTTCACTAATAAATCTTTAACAGCAAAATAGAAATTCCTATGCAGATGCCTGTGCTTCTTTAACAATATGTCAAATATGGTTGTTACAGATTAATTAACAAGAAAAATAACAGAATATTTCCTGTACTAAGGTGTTTAGTAGATAAAAAATTAGCATGCGTATTGCACTTTAGATGTAAATGTACAATAAAAATAATTATTCTATTTTTTACCTCGAGGAATTTTTTCTTTCCATAATGATTATGAACACTCAAATAAAAGCTCATCGCTAAAACTGGATTGAAACTAATAAATATCTATTAACAAAAACACATATAAAGCCTATTACAAAATAAAAATATTACTTTAAAAAATGTTAGCAACAACCCCCAGTAAATCAATATAAATATTAAATTGTAGGCCTCAGCTCTTGGACCTTTGCTATGATCCAGCTATAAAAATGTAAATAAAAGGCATAAAAGCTTTGCAAAGTATGTATGACTTTTTTTTAACATTCATTCAAGAAGCAAATAAATTAAATAAATTTTGTTCATATTCCTCCTCATAAATTTATTTTCATTTTCAAAATAAATTCAGATGTCGCTTATCTTGACTTAATATAACTGAATTTACTAAAGGCTCAGATATCCTGACCCATATTTTTATAAACTGGCGAAAAACAACGACATTTTCTGAAGGTTTCATTTAATCCTCTTCAGACAGAAAAAATAAGTCCCGATCCAATCACAAAGACGAAAGAGGATTGTGTTTTCTTACGATTGGACCTTAAAGTTCTACTGGCATCGGATTTCAAAAGTCTCCGGTTTCGTAACGAAAGGATAAAATTCGCCCACGAATTTTTCCCTTTATATTTATTTATTTATTTTTTCCTTACTAAGAAAATGTTGCTAGAAGTGTGTGGTGAATTACTCTGAAAAGAAAAAGAGTAAGCAACAAATTTAATCGTTAATTTTTGAAATAACATTAAATTTTATTCTCCCATTTTTAAACAAATTCCTGTTTTTCATTATTAACAACGCATACCAAGTTTTATTTTTAGAATTTAAATGCCACCATTATCTTTAAATTATCTTAAATATAGCTATAAATTTAAAATAGTTAGCACTGATTACTGAATAGTCCTACTACATAAATGCTGATTCGATTTCGTCAAATTTATGTCATATTGAAGATTATGTGACACTAAGCACAACTAGTCGTTTACTCCCCATTTACAATCAGCAATCAACAATTCTCAAAATCAGCGTTTCATTATATATTCTCTAGAGAAAAATATGTTATAGTCCCCCAGTCACATACACGGCATCGACTTCAACAATTATTTTTTTGACCCCTGGATAAATTAATTATAAATGAACATCTGTTATCATTAGCATTATTTAGTTTCAAGAAACTTTATCAAACTTTGACAATCTTCTAATTTCAATAAGAACAAGAAATGAAATTTATGATCTCAAATTTCAAGTCATCATGTAAGAACAATATTATTATATATATATTTTTAAGTTATTATTTGTCTTAATTAATTTAAGTCCTTAACCAGTTTAAATTAATTTGAAACCACAACCATACTTCTCTGTCAATCTCTATCCCTATCTCTATGTATATATCTGATGATATTTTTTTAACTTTCATTTTCAATTTTTTCTAGCTGACAAACAACGTTTTAGAGCTCGATCGATTTTCAGATTATTTTTTTAAAAATCCGCTTTCTAAATATCGACGCATGCGTAATCTGATAGTCTCGTGATTGTTTCAAACCGGTGCAAACTGGTTAATGATTGAAATTAATTAAGACAATTCGTAAGAAATTTGGGAATGAATAATTTCGAAATCATGTTGAAACTTTAGTTGGCGATAAATCTCCAGATGTGACAACCTTAGGCTTTATTTTCTAAAAACCCTAAAACTAAAAAATACATACCTGAAAAGCGATAAATCGCCAATTTGTTGCCTAAACATTTTGAGGCTTCCAACAGCTCAAGCCAAAACAACATCACGTTCTCACATGATAATATTGAATATTATCTAAGACTTGAAAAACAGCTAAAGCCATTTGGACAAAGGCCTCAGATTTTCATTTTTTGATCCTCAGCTTTAGAGCATATACTTATCATCTTAAAAAAGCCATTATTTGTTTATTAAATGCATGGATGGCATCAGCGTAAAAATAATATGCAATGTCGACCTTGGGAATCAATCGCTGACATGCAATTATTATTCATGAAATAAGAAATGAAATATACATTCTGGATGCCATTTATTCCGAATGATTGAAAGTTGGACTCAGATTTACAATCGTAGCCAAAACATCGCAAAACAAATTTTATTTCTTTTAATCATTGGGCTCACATGGAGTTATTGCATAAATATGGATTCAAAAGTACAACCGGTAGACGGTCAATGTCTACCTTTGATGCAATCAAGGATTACAATTATCGAATGTCTACCAAGGATTACAATTATTACGGATCTACAATTTAGAAGCTTAACATTCGTGCAAATTTTATTTATCTAATTTTTTAAGCTTGGTAGACATACATCCTGATATATAAACTTCCTATATTAGATCTGGTTCAACATTTGAAAGAAAGGTACTGTGGTGTCAAGCCCAAGTATTCGCCTTATAGAGTTATTGTATACAAATTGCTTTATAGAGTTATTGTTGCTATCAGCCATAACGAGAATCGAACTCAAAACGTTAGGGCTCGTAGACACATAACATGACCACAAGACAAAAATGATGACTCGGTCTTGAGGATGTTATATGGCTTATTAAAATTCCACTACAATACTCCCCATCCAGTGAGTCGGAAATGAGACAAACGATTTTGTATTGCTGTTTTGTGGGGATTTTATTAGTTTATGCGCCTTATCCATTTTTTTACTGGCTCATTATTTATTAGCTTATTATTGACCGCCTTTTTACTTATTTACTTTTTATGAGGTTAGAGAACGCCACAACTGCACAAAGGCTCCATTTTGCTTGTTTATCGTGCTAGATCACCAAATGTTGCTATCTGCGTAGAGAGTCCCGAACTCGCAACGTTAGGATTCGTAGCCAGATAACATGACCACAAGACAAAAGTGATCACTTGGTCTTGAGAGTATTATATGTCATATACAGCTTCCATTGAAGACATAACTCTATAATGTGAGTATCGTATAATGTATAATGTGTGCATAATCGTACTCGTGCATATCGTAATATATACTCCCTTTTTTCCCCTTTAGAGTTATTATATATACAGATAGGAAATCATTATTTCAAAATACATTTTTCGAATTCAAAGAGGGTTGATACATCCAGATTTGAGAAAATCTCAAGAGACATTTTTTGTCAACTTCCTTTTTGTACACTGTGCATACCAGAAAATAAAAAACAGCGAAAACGAAGTCATGTACATAAAATTGTTTTAAATATGTTACAAATTATTGCGAAAAATTAACTACCTTGCACGTGTTTATCATAAATAGTCTCACCAATGAATTGCATATCTTTCGGTGACAGAAATAAAAAGACTTAGCTTTCTTTATTTTTTACATAAGCAAAGGTAATTAGAGATTTTGGTTGAAGGAAGCTCTTCAACTGCTCTACGGTTGCTTAAACTACATCTACGCTAACAACCCAGTTCTGAAGGAAGGGATTGAAACAGATTTTCTAGCTGCCAAAACAGAAATAAAACAGCCACTCATCGAATAATCTTGAGAGAATACATTTTTTTTTTATTTCTTGAATTTATTTAGAAACGTCATTTGTAAATACGCACTATCAGTAGGAAAAATACTTTGATCAGTGCTTAGGTAATTGTAATTTGTCTTAAAAAATAGAGTAAAAAATATAATAACGAAATTTTCTATATCTAAACGCTAACATATACTAAAAAAGAGGAAATTAAAAGGTTATTGTTTAAAAATAATGTTAATGAACTCTTTAAATTGTTTCAAATCCTTTGTTAATAAATCTTAAAACACTATTATTTTTATTATTTTCATATATAGAAATTTGAAATATATATTCATTAAATTTCGTTCTCACATTTTCAATGAAAATTTAATGAAGGTTTTATTGAAGATTCTGTGAACTAATTAAGTAAATTAGTTTTTATTTATTATTGTTTAAAAATGATATTAATGAACTCAAATTTTTTAAAATCTTGTATTAATAAATCTTAGAACGTCATTATTTTTATTGGAATATACATTTTTCAAATTTTGTTCACATATGGACTTAATGAAAATTTTAGTATAGATTCTGTGACAATTAAATAAATTAGTTTTTTATTTATTATTGTTTAAAAAATATTAATGAACTAGTTAAATTGTTTAATATCCTGTATTAATAAATCCAAGAATGTCATTGTTTTCATGTATAGAAATATGGAATATGTATTATTCAAATTTTGTGCTCATCGACAATAAAACTTTAAAATGTTTTAGTATAGATTCCCTGACATTTAAGTAAATTAGTTTGCTATATATTTCTTCCATTTTGTATGCGCAATCTTAATATTATAGCATAAAAGATAATAATTTTTTTTTCTTATACTTACTATTAAACTGAAAGAATTTTCAGTAAAAATTTTGTGACAATTAAGAAAATTAGTTTTTATTTACCAAAAATTTCTATTTTTCATACGCATTATTGCGAACAATATATCATGTTTATAACAAAATAACACTTAATATTTGTTTAGCTAATTAGTTTTAAAATAACCAAAGCAATATAAAGAGATATTTAAATAAGATGTCTGTGTCATTTCAGCATTAAAAAATATTTATTTAACTTATAATTTCTTTTGAGGTGATTTGTTGTTTAAAATTTGATTACTTTATTTTAATTGTTGATAAGGATGTAAATACTTTATTCATAATACCGCCTTCATATTCATTTGTAATTATATATAATTTGCTACTCACATTTTTGAATTAAACTTCGTAATTTATGAGTAAATTTAGCTTTTTGCAGGTTTAAAAAGTTGCTTATGACATTTCGTAATTATTTGAGATAACAAAATCCTATTAAATGATACATGCTTCATTTAATATTTATATTTAGAAGCCTTTCTAAATTAAAAATTATATTATATATTATTATAACAGCGATGAAATTAATTCGAATGTATTATTTAAAAAGAGAAAAATGAAAGAAAAAGAGTTTACCTATTGAGAGCCATTATGCGTTCTTTTAATGAAATGCAACTGAAAATTCAATGAAACATAATTTACAATAATCGAATTCAAGGATTGCATTTAAATTAATACAAGAATTCTTTTGTTAAAAGTTCCTTTTGTAATTTTTTATATATATATTCAATACTAATATAGAGCTTAAAAGGATTTTTTTTTCTCACTCAAAGGAATTATTTCTCAATTTCTCACTAGATTTTAATTTATAAACAACATACACACTTATTCGATGCAGAATTTGAAGTGAATTTTTGTTTTTAATGGTTTATTAATTAATTGCTTTATGTTTGTTTTCTTGCGAAAAAATCATTTTTCAAGGAGCATCTATTTTCGTAAATATTTGTGTATTATTTACTTCATAACTGATATTTTCTAAAGAGTAGTAAATATATTTTTTTTCCAAAAACTAAAATTAAATATTGAAAGAATTCTAATATAAGTCTTAAAATGAAATTAAATTTTCTTGATTGTAATTTTGTATATTAAATTTGTATGCTACCAATTCTTATTTGATACAGATATTTTAAATAATTTTCAAACTTAACCTTTTTTTTCTTTCGAAATATCTGTGTTATTTACTACACAAATCCCATTTTCTTTTAAAATAACCCAGTATTTAGGAAGAAAATAATTCAAAATTTGCTCTGATCAATGCCCGTTATAACTTTCGCAATTATTTTAAAAGAAATTCTTTTTATAACCTTCGTCAATTCTCAAGATCATATTTTTTCAACAATGCAACATTCTGAAAAAAAAATATGCTTTAGCAAATTTTTAAAGAATTTAAGTTCTTTAGCTCAATGATGTGTGTTATGAGAAAAAATTCAAGCTTTTAACGATTAAAAAAACTCAAGAGACCCGAAAAAATCAAAATAATTATTTTTCCATTAATTTTTTTCATGACTTCACATAAGTGAAATCAAATACTTATTGTTTGCGATGCCACTTCAAATAAAAAGATAGTTTTATTTTATCGTTTGTTCTTAAGAATAAAGCCTTTTTTTTAAATTCCATTGGTTTTAAAACAAAGAACTTTTAATTGACATCAAGTTTTTCCTCTCCTCAAAAGTTTTCACTCTGATTGTTTCGCCTTTTTTTGTTTGTTTGAGAAGAATTGTCCGATATTACTTTTCTTTTAGATTTTCGAGTTGCATCATACATTTATAGAGAAGCTGTTCAGAGAATGTTAGTTCTGGGAATTTCTTTCTCTTGAACTTTTCACAATTTAGCCTTTGAAATGTTTATTGTAAAAAAACCTCTAAATTTTTGAAGGAAAATTTAACAAGTTATTTCAAAGATTTTCTTTAGGCTCTTGTTTTAAACTATAAAAACAATACTTTTCTTACATGCTCAACAAGTTACTAATTGTTTTATGGAATTATGAAGTAAAATAATTTTATTATTCTCAAAATTTAATACTAAAGATTACCATTAATTCTGATTGGATTTGAAAGTATTTATTTACTTTCTTTTTAGAAGTCAGGTTTAAAAATAAAATGACCTGGGAAGCAAATTTAGTAAAGATAATTTCAAAAATACACTTTTATTAGTGCGCTGCAAAGTAAAATTCTAACACTTTGTTATATTGATTTTGCATAGATTTGAAATCATTTTTATTTTTGGCTTAGGATATAAATATTGTAGAATCATGAAATCATTATTTAAAAATTTCTCTAATACTTCTTACGATTACATTAATTTAGTAACTGATCATTAATTTTCAAAAGTATTAAAATAATTATGTTTATTATCTAGAACTTCTAAAGGTATAAGATTTCATATTCCAAACAAATCAAGAAGCGATCAGTAAATCTATTGTAATATTCATCTTTGCATGAAAAATAAATAAAATAGAACGTGTAAGGAGGCACTAAGCTATATACAAATTTAAAACTATAAACATTTACATGAAAAGATTATCCCTATTGAAGAAATTAAAATATTAAAAAAACAATAATGCATTTAATTCCCATTAATAATCTCTTCTTAACTTCTCGAAAAAATAATTCATCACTCAAAATGTATGGCTAAGATACCTATAATTCTAATATTCCACTAGTAACTGTATAGTCTACTCTTTAATCACCTTTAGAAATATTTTTGCAGGTTTATTAAATGAGGATTACTAAGAATTTCCATGTCCTTTCTGCAACAGATAAATTTCAGGTAACATTTAACTATATTCCAAAACATAACATTTTCTCTCATATTACTGACTTTTATATATTTTCTAGTATGTATAATATATCCTCATTATATAACTCCATATGGCCACCCATAGGTATTTGCATCAACTGAATTATTGGAAAGTGTTGACAGCATAGACCAGAACCATGTTTGAACAATAAGAACCATTATAGGTCATAGCGAGACTGTCCCATCGGTTGGAGGTAGCCAAGTCCACACCATTCCTATGCCCACAAGGTCGACAAAAACCAATCACCATTCTGAACGCTTTTAATACACATGTAAGGGATTCTCCCCCATAGAGGGGGCAGCTCCCTCATTGTGTAAGGAAAACTTCTAAGCCTAAGCACTACACTATGATATTCAATAAACAATCATCTATAATAAAAATTTGATACGAATTGCACATTTTCATATTTTATATGCGCCCTCCCAAACGGTCATACGATTGAGTGTAAACAAGGGGAAAACTGAGGAGAAGCCGTAAGGATTTCGACAATAACAGATGTGGGTAAACAGAGAGTTAAAGGATAAATCGAAACCCATAATAACAAAATTTATTATCATCAATAGTAATATTTTTGTGTTGTCTTGTGTGATGTCAATAAATATTTTTTTTAAAAAAAAGCAACACTGGTTCTTTGTTATTTTATCTAATGGAAGACAATCCATTGTGATAGGTGCTATGATGACAGGACTGTTGTGCTCGTTAGTTATTTGAAAAATTTCGCATTCCTATCTGTATCTCAGAGTGAAATTAATATTTAAGCACTTTTCTAAGTGTATGTTCGGGAGGGAGAACTCTATATGGGCAAAACATTAAGATTGAATATACTCTTAAATATTTAATGCTGAAGCTATTAGAATAGAAAAGGTTTAAAATAATGTTACAGTTTATACTAGGAGGAGTCATATCAAAACCGAAAGATTTCTAATTTATCATGCAAATTATGAAGTCGAAGATAATTAGGAAATCAAAAAGACTGCGTTACATTTGACGGAGAGAAATATTTGTAAAGAAATGCTATAAATCATGATATAGTTTTATTCATTTTTGAATTTAAATAATTTTATTTATGTACGTAATGAGTGTTTAAATAGAAGTTAAAATATCTCAAAAGTGAATAAGAATATCAAAATATATATTTTTCAAAATCCAAAATTTGTAAAAAGGTTTTAACGTCTCAAACTTCATATTTTTTACCATTTCAGAATACTTAAAATTTCTAATCAAATTTCCCATGAAATAAAAGTTTTAGAAATTATTCAGACATGTGTTTACTTATGGTTTGAATATACATATAGTTTGATAAGTGTTATTCTTTTTTCCCAAAACTACAAATATTCCCAAAACATCAATATTTTTACAAGTTACTGCAGTAATTCATATGCGGTATTCAATCGGAATTGGTTTTCAGAAATAAACGACAAAATCAAGGTCTTGCATTCTAAATTCCAAAGGTCTAATTACCTCTCATTGTGATTGTTAAAATATCCAGATCTTCACAAGATAATAGATTTTTTTCGTAACAGTGTAGATCAAAAGATCTCTTTTGTAATAGCGTCTTAAAAGAAAAAAAGAAATATTACATTTATCGAAAAATATATCTCCACCTAACAGCACCAGTAACTTATAATCTCACGTACTGAAATATTAACTCTTCATCAAGAAAAATAAATAACTTATATTTGGTTATTTTTTATTTTATTGTATTCGTAGACTTTGAATTGAGAACGAAATGTCTGTAAAAACTTGTACATCAGTGTTTCTCAACCTTTTAGTATTCACGACCCAATTTTCAATCATAATTTTCATCGCGCCCCCCCTTTCCCACCGCATACAATAAAATGAATACAATAATAATGTATTTTGAGTATTTTGGCGCTAAATTTACACTACAACCTTAATTTCAAACTTTACAAATTACCAAGAATACGGAAGTTTATTGACATTTTGCAACACCGATCCTCAGCATTGAAAAAACAAGAATCCTATGCCTTTTTAGTGCTCTTTTATTGCGCCATGTCGGGCATTCTCACGGTTTCGCGAGATTTCGGTTTGTCTGGAATTTGTCTATTCAGCTTAAAAGTTAAGTTAGAAGCGAGCGCAGATGAGAACAAATGTTTTCTCATAAGGAGAAGGAGAAAGTTCTATGACGCCAATTTCAATTCCAGACAATCTCATTCGAGTCGATCCTTCTATCGCTATTGAATCTATTCTGAATGTGCATGTTATATATATTTTCGTGTAATTGCAATTCACCGTATTAAATATTCACGGCAGCAGACTTATGCAGAATCATGGATAAATTTTTAAGCGGGCGTAAGCGAGCATTAGACGATAGACCAGCATCAACAAGTACACAGACGAGCGTGATTCCGAAAATAAAATCAAGAAAATATTTTCAAGAATACTTAAATTTTGAGTTCACAAGTACTGAAGTAAATGAAGAAGAAAGGCCCCTGTGTATCATTTGCTCAAAAATGTTGGCGGCAGACAACATGAAACCTAATAAACTTAAACGACATTTGGAAACGCTTCATAGTGAGTACGTAAACAAACCCAGAAAATTCTTCGAATTAAAATTAAAATCATATGAAAAGCAAAAATCATTGTTGAAAAAAAACTTTGTCTGTGAATGAAAAAGCTTTAATTGCCTGTTACAAATTTTCATATTAAATAGCCAGATGTAAAACGTCTCACACCATTGATGAAGAGCTTATTTTGCCAGCCGCAATTGAGATTGTAGAAATTATGTTTGCAGATAATTTTGCAAAACAATTGCAGTCAATACCTCTTTCAAATGATACTGTTGACTATCGAATTGCTGATATAGCTGAAGGTGTAGAGTGTCAGCTTTAGTCGAAGTTACGTGACAATTTTTTTTCAATACAACTCGATGAGGCAACAGATAGTAATAAAGATCCTCATTTCATTGCTTATGTTAGATTTTGTGATGATTTGCGAGTAGTAGAAGAATTACTTTTCAGCGAACCAATAGAATTCAAAGCAACAGCATTCACATTATTTGCTATCTTAAATGATTTTATGAACGAGGCAAACATAAAATGGAAAAATTGCGTCGGAATATGCACCGATGGTGCTCGTTCTATGTCCGGAAGATTCCAAAGTATTCAAGCACTTGTGAAACAAAAATCACCAGAGTGCGTCTGTTCACATTGCATGATCCACAGAGAAGCTTTGGCTTCCAAAGAAATGAGTCCTGGTTTGAATATTGTGTTAACTACGGTTGTAACCGTAGTAAATTATATAAAAATGAGACCTCTGAAATCAAGAATCTTTTCTGAACTTTGTAAAGACATATGTACAGTACATTCAGCGTTTCTATTTTATTGCGATTCAAGATGGTTATCACGGGGGAAATTTTTGTAATGTGTTAATGAATTCAGAGAAGAAATCGCCATTTTCCTGGAAGAGGAAAACAGACCGAAAGCTGAGAATTTCTGCGATAGTTTATTTGTAATGAAATTGAGCTACATGGTCGACATATTCGAGAAATTAAATAACTTGAATTTTCAACTGCAAGGAGCAAATACACATATATTGGATACGAGTGATGAAGTTAATGCTTTTTGTAGGAAATTGGAATTGTGGAGCAGAAATTTAAAGCAAGGAAACTTTAACAATGTTTGCAAATTTGAATGATTGCATTAAAACTTACAAGGCTGAAGAACAAAATGTAAAAGTTGTTTTTGTAAACATTGAAAATCATTTCGCAATGCTAGCAAAGAATTTTAAAAAGAACTTTCTTGCTGACGACAAACTGATAACAAGTTGCAAGCGGGTGAGGGATCCATTTCAAAATGCTCCCGAAGGACTCTCAATTGATGAGGAAGAAACCTTCATAGACTTCACGGCAAGCGGGGAAACCAAAAGACAATTTAGAGATAAATCTCTCTTTGAATTTTAGGCAGGAGTGGATGATGAGTTTTCTGCACTAAAAACAAAGGCATTTCGCATTCTACTACCATTTTCAACATCTTACCTTTGTGAAACTGGATTTTATGTGGTGGCTTCTTTGAAGACAAAATATAGATCTCAACTAAATATAGAAAAAGAACTGAGAGTGTATTTCTAATATTAAAACCTCCTTCGAAAAACTTTGCTCTGCAAGACAGGCTCAAGGAATTCAATAATAATTATTAAATTTGTTTTTAATTTAGTGAGTTGTTTTAATTTAATAAGTTAATTATTAAATATGTCGAAATGTATTTTGTTTTTTGTATGTGTGTTCTTTCCTTTCAGTCAATCAATTTTTTTAAATAACATTTTCTCTTGGATATGTTCGCGCCCCCCCACTAGAGTTCTCGCGCCCCCCTAGGGGGGCGCGCCCCACAGGTTGAGAATCACTGTTGTACATGATTCCTAGAAGAATCTGACATCTTATAAGCTGTCGTGCAAGAAAATGTCTTAAAATCCAAACTCATCCATAATTCCTTTTAAAGAATGCTAAATTTGAAAAGGTGAATCATCGATTTTAACTTTATTTTTAATTTATATTCTTAATTTTCAGAGGATTTTGTTTACGCTTCAGAAATTTTATTCCAATTTTTTTTATAGATGCAAATAATAAAAAAGATTTTTAAAATAATAAAAAGAAAAAAGTGCACAAATTTTACCTTTTGTTTTAGAATTTCCTTTCTTTGGGGGGGGGGGGGAATGGAATGAGAATAGTTTTATTAAAAAACAACTGCTTTTGTGAAATCAGGTTTCTTTTTTCAAATTCATTTTTATAAATTTTTTATTTATAAAAAGCATCTTAGACAGGCTTTTAATTTTTTTATGCGTGGTTCCTTTGCCGTTGCGCAATGTTAGTCAATACTAAATTTTAAAAGTCCTTTTGAAATGAAGAAGACACAACGACCGAAACTCAACTGGTTCATTTTTCTCATCTAATTTAAAATAAATTTGCTTTCTTACATGAAGGCATTTTTAGTAAGGGTCATGATTGATGGATTTTTAGTAAGTGTGATGATTGATTGATGGTACTTAAAGAAAAGACTTGCTGGCACGAGCATAAAAAATATCACATAATCACCACGAAAAATATTAAAATTTTTGCTTTAGCGTCAGAAGAAAAACTATTCAGCCATTGTTCATTAAATTTTATTCATTTATATTCAATATTTAATCCCAGATTTTTTGCGTGCATAAAATGTAAAATTTCTAGAAATATGACATTGTTCCGAAATTGCAATACCCCTTCCTTGTCATACTGGGATTGAAAAAGTAATTTGAAAAAATTCTAAGTTAAGGCAATGTCATGGTCATTGTCCTGACCTGACCTCAGAATGTGATAAAAAATAAAGTGGTCATTTATCGGCTTGGAAGCAATAAATGAAAGTTTCATGAAATACAATAATTATGGCCCAATATTTCGGAAGAACCGAGATGTGTAAATTCCTCGGGCGATTTCCATATGGCATTAAGCCTTATCGTAATGCTATATAAATATGATGTGCTCAAACGAATTAATAACACTATCTTTCGTATAACAGGCTGGAAAGTTGTGGATACTGGGTTCTTTTGCTGTCATTTAATTAATCTTTTGTTGTCTGACTGTGAGGCTAGTTTTTATTTCAATAGGGTTAATTTAGATGAACATTTCGAGTATGGTTTAGTTTAAGAGTGCACATGTTTTCTAGAATAATCTAGTTTTCCAATATCTAGCTTCTTGGAGTTTATTCATCAAACTTCCTATCTAGAAATATACACTCCAGTAATTCAATATTGGTATCGGTTGCTGATCGGTTGCATCACAACACAATTTACAGTTAGATTTTGGATGGTAAGTGCATATCTGCTGCTGATACATCACAACAAAATGAACAGTTAGACATTGGATGACAAGTGTATATCTGTTGCTGATGCATTATAATGCAATGAAAAGTTAGATATTGGATGAAAGTGTATATCGGTTTCTGATACATTTCAACACAATGTTCGGTTAGATATGCGATAACATGTGCACTTACGTTTACCATAAAACAATGAAATTACGCAAATATGCTTTTCTGTAATCAATATCAGACTCCCAAACAACATGGAAATCCATTTAATAATTTGAACAACAAATTCAATTAACTTATAGGCAATACATTCTAAAACTTTAATCCTTAATTAAAAATCCATTCAATTTGAATATTTATGCAAAAAAAGTATTTTACCATGAAAAAAAAACTTCTTTCACCAACCATAAGGGAAAAATATTTCTTACAATATCTGCTCAAACTCGCGAGTTATTCATAAGCCAGAAATTAATTTAAAGTGAATAAAAAATAATCCGCAGATCAAAAACTTTCAAACTAACTCCAGAAAAAAGTGTCATGGCAGAATAAAGAATCCATTTTCATATTTCATTTGGTGCAATCCTAATTCAATTCTCATGTTAAATGAAACGACAGAATTCGCGAAACAATTTTTTCCCCGCATTTTTTTTTGGGGGGGGGGGGTCTTCTTTTACCGCAAGAGAAATCCTCGGGAATTTCTGCTAAGGAGGAAAAAGAACTTTCTTTCCTTTCAAGAAAAATATCGATTCTTTTTTTTTCCTGACAATTGATAAGATTAAAAAAAATGAAGGAAAAATAGTTTGTACAAAGAAAGTTTTTCTTAACCTTTTAGATTTAGTCGAATTTACTTGGAGGCAATACATAAATAGGATATTCTCATTTTTCCGTGAATAAGCAAGTAATGTGATTGTAAAAAATAGTATTGAAATATAAATATAATATTATATACCATGAATTGAAATATAACATTCATATACCATGAATGTTTTCTAAAATGAACTAGAATAACAATAAATTATAGGCAGCACGAGAACAAAGTTCATTTTTACTATCAATATAAAATTATTAGATGTGCTAAATGATAAATTACAGGACATACTGTGGTTCATATGTGCGATATTTAAGCCTTCAATTTTAATAACGTTCCAAATAACTGCTCTGACATACTATTTGGGAGGTGTTTGACTCGTTGTTACATTCATAAATTGAAATTATTGAATGAATGCATTAATCAAGAGCATTCAGGGATTGATAACAATAAAAGCTTAGTTCTCATCGTCAAGACTTAAAACTGCCCTAATTCTATTTGAGCAAATATGGTTTGTGCAGCTGCTTTTAATTTTGGCATGATGTTTTGGAAAATTATTAGAAGCCGTAATAAATAAATTTGTCAAAATGGCTTCTCGTCAAAAAACGTTAATCTTACTCGTAAACCCACGGCCTTTTTGCGCATACTTCAGGAGTTTATTTAATCAAAAGAGGGGGGGGGGAGCTAGAAGAAAGATAGAAGGAAAATATATTTAAACTTTACAATAAGCGAACAGATTATCGTGTAATTAGGAGACGTAATAATCGCTCATTTTTCTGCGTACCACAACTTATCGAAATGCAATCGTCTAAACGTGTTATTTACGCAATCCTGAAACGAACAATAATCTAGAGTCCTGAAGTATTTCCCTGTATTATCCCAAAGCAATCAAATTCACTGCTTTGTGAAAGAATAATAAAAGTATAAAGTAATATATTTTAAAATGTAATATTATTAATTATTATAAAGAAAATTCAATTTACATAGAAAACAAAAAGAAATACTCTATCTTTCCTTATTTGTAAATTTTTTGAAAGTAAATATAGATTTTCATACATTTTCTTTGAACTTGCATTTTACATTTTTTACGAATATATCTTTTTTTATTATGACAAAATTATACTTGACAAATTCTGTGTTGATGTGCTTTTGATGATGTTGTAGCTGCAATTTGCAACTTATAGAATAAGTAGAAATAATATATTTATAGAATAGTAGAAATTTTCTATCTTGCATATCTGCGTTGACCAACTCGAATAACATGTTAAATTAAGTGCATTCATATTTTTTTTTATTTAAATGACCAGCTTATATGCAGACAAGACTGAAAAATATTCATATGTAATTAGTAAGTGATTTTTATCTAAATATTTTCTCCAAAAAAGTAGGAAATTACAAAAATAAATTTAAAAAATACAAAAAAAAATATTTAAAAAAAAAACTGTCGACGTTTGATTTTCCGGATTCTAGTATTTTCGGGAACTCCTCTCCTAGAGATGAAATAAATTTTATCTGCCCATGAAAACATTTCTTCTCAATGCTGAAATAACTATTCACATAATTGCTGCTTATACTTCATTCATTCTTTTCTTAGAAGAATATATTAAATAGCTTTATTTATCTATGTGTTTATGAATTTCTCTTCTATGTTCATTTATCAAAAAGATCTTAATTCAGCATGTTGTATATGAAGCTTATATTTGAAACTTCTTTCTCCAACATGCAAAATGCCCTGTTTAATGACATTGTAAATTAATGCAACATATTTATAAATAGAAGAAAATGGCCTCAATAATTAGAATTATTTATCTATCTGTTTACAAGTTTTCTTTTTTACCGTTTATATCTAAAAGAGGATCATTTAGTAGTGTTTATATATTTGAAATCTTATTCTTTTCTACATGCAAAAGGTTCTGATCAACGACATTGCAGAATAATGCAGCATATTTACAAAGCTCTAAGTTCTTTTACGTTCTAAAGAAAATTCTTACAGAATAGAACTATTCATATTACTTACCTTTATTGAAACATAATATGCTAGGCAATATTTGTCAGCAAAGTCTGAAGAAAATTTATTCAGCAATTTAAATTATTTATCTATGTGTTTTTTTTTAATTTTTTCTTTTAAATATCTTGAATTTTCTCTTCTAAAATATCTTGATTCAGTATATTTTATACAACTCTTATACTTGAATTATCGTTCTCCTACAAGTAAAATTCTCTGATCAATGGCACTGTAAAATTATGTAGCGTATTTACAAAGATCTAGCTTCTTTTACATTCAAGAAAATTTCTTACAGTAAACTTGTCAACTATTCATACAAATTTTACCTTTACTGTAACCTAATATTTGTCAGCAAAATCTGAAGAAAATGCATTCAATACTTCGAATTATTTATCTATCTGTTTACGAATTCTCTCTTCTGCTGTCTTTTAAAAGAGCATGATTCAGCATGCTCTATACAACACTTATATTTGAAATCTTATTCTGTTACATGCAGAATGCTCTGATCAATAACACTGTACATCGATTCAACTTATTTGCAAAGCTCTAAATTCTTTTACAATCTAGAAAAATTCTAACAATATACCAGACAATATAAACTGACGTTCACTTCTTGAAAATATCATTCGAGAGAAACAGGATTCAGAGCTTTTTTTTTTCGTTAAAAAATGTAACTTCATTCTTTTGATCCGAAAAATATACTTATTGGAGAAGCACCCTAGGAGGGATGGAAGTTTAATACCCTTGACAAAATTTGATTTCGGTTATAAAATAAATTTTCTGCGAAGAATTTCGGAAGGATTTGATCACTATTATAAAAAATAAGTTCTTTCATTGCAATAGGAGAATAGAGTCTCTGAGACTGAATCTATATTTTATAAAATCTCATCTGAGTAAGCAAAATTTAAAAAGTTATAATATATATTTACTCCTTTTAAAGAAATCCAATAACTTATTAAATATCTTATAATAGAAAATTCTTTTCTAGGAAAATAAATTTTTAAAGAACTGAGGCTGAAAATTCTAATAGAACGAGGTACTTTATTATTGATATGAATTTCACTGTATGTGTCAGAATTATCTGACACATTTTAAAATTAAATATAATAGTAATTTATTCGTCAGTTGCTCATATGAAAAATATTAAATAATTGAAAAATTAATTTGAAAAGATTAGTTTTGGAAAAAAAGTTTGACTAGCATTTAACATATTTTTATGGTGTAAAATAATTTTCAACAAAGAGAAAAAAAAATTATAAACGTTATAACAGATTTTTATATAGATTACCATGTAATTTTTAAAAAATTAAAAGTCCAAGAAGAAATAGAAAAGAAAACACAAAAAGGAAGAGCGAGTTACAGAGAATTTATTTCACCATTTGGAGTTAAACATTCGTCTTTCATAATATATATAATCATATTTTAATTTATAGCACAAAATACAGGTAGGGTGTGCTTCATTTTAATTTATGTGTTACCTAACATTGATATCGCAAGAGATTAAATTACAATTTAAAGTGAAATAATTCATGTTTATTTCAAAAAGGTTGGAAATTTAAATGTATATTAGGTTTATAAGGAAGCAGTGACGTCTGTAATGATTTTAGGGCAATATTTTTCCTACCATTTCTGTATTGCAGCGCCATCAGTGTAAATTGATAGTTTTCATTTGGGGGCAGAAAAATTTTATGCCATTTGACGAAGCGCAATCAATGTTTTTGCATTCATAAGGAGGAGGAATTTGTCAAGGACTTTCAATTCATCTAGTTTATATGATACCACGCTCTCTCCAACTTGTAAAAGATTGTTTTGTATGCCACAAGATAAAATTATAAAAACATTTCAAATTGGTTTTTCAGTTAAAATAAGGATTATACGCATTTTTAATTATTACAAATTTTGATTGAAAATAGTAGAAATAATATGTAATTATATTAAAATGACAACACGTTTTATAATAAGATTCTTCTTACGTCCCTATAGGTTAGTAATTATTCTACAAATCTCTAGATACCCCTAGAATTGAAATATTCCATTTTAAGTACTTTGACAGATAGTTCGTAAAGAAAATATAGAAAGTCCATATTGATATCTTAATCTAAAAACTCCTGAAACACTTTTCCCTCAATAACATTATCAGCCAAAATTATATCCCTAAACCTATGAAAAATTTCAAAATAATTGAATACATAAAGTAGGCATTCTTATTTTTTTTAAAACTTTATTGTGCTAAGTTTTGATATTATAAAGGGAAGATCATCCCTGAATTACTTTAAATGACTGATTACTGTAATTTGTGCGTTCAAATTTTTACATATAAAGCCTACAATATGAAAGATTCTGATTCAATTACTAGCATAAATTGCAGATTATTTTATATTAAATTAGTTACCTTTCCATTACTTTTCTCTAAAACATTTGAATTATTCCATAATCCTTTAATATTTGCATAAATTAATTAAAATAATGAGTTTTACTTTCATTAATTAATGACTGAACTTCTAAAATTTGTTTTTTAAAAATATTTTGATGCACTATTACAAGGCATAATTTCATATTTTTAGAATTAAAAAGTAATCAATTAATCTAATTAAATTTTGATTCCGTACAAGTGGCGCGACTTAGTAGAAATTCAAAAAAATTAGTAAAAATTTTTATTGATATTATTTATAATATGAAATTAGAAATTACAGAATAAAAAGAATGGATCAATGTCAGAAATTTTAAAAATTCCAGTTTTTGAAGCATTAAGCCTTTGTTATTTTTTGTGTTGTTAACATTATTGAAATAAAATTATTACATTAAATCTCCAAGAAGAACGTCATAATTAATCAAAGATTAAGAAAACCTAGCTACTTAATTGTAGATATATACTACTATTATAGATAGATAAAGTATGCGTTTTGCAAATTAACATTTTATTGATTACAGGAGCTTACATTTTTTAAATAATAGTTCCATAAAAATAGCTAGGATTTGCTTAATTAAAAATTAACCAGATTTTTCAACTTTTCCTCTTAGATTTAATTTTGTTTTCCTGGAAAAAAATTTCTGAAGCGTGATAATTTGATCACATTTTTAGAGTCGCAATTTATGCGCAGTAGTTAATTCACATCCTTTGTGAATTAATTTGAAGCTTTAATATTTTCATTTCCGGTGGCTCTATTACAAGTATTTTTATCAGAGTAATTCTAATTTTTTTAAACAGAAATTTCCCCTTTGTTCTCTATCTGTCTACCTTTCTTTCTCCCGCCTTTTGTAATAAAGACATCGCTTGAATGTATTTCAATGCATTTAAGCAGTTTTTTTTTTCAAATTAAATCTTGAAGAGAAAAAGAGGCAGTAATTTTTCTTACACTCCAACGGCCTTTCTGAGTTACTTAGCTTCTTGAGATCTTTACAGCTTAATTACTTTTCGCTCTTTATGGAAAATAAAACTTACTCTGAAAAATGTTTATGAATCAAATCTTCGAAATCAATGGCGGAAAGTAGTTCATTTAGTTTAAATTAACAAACATCTTTCATGTATAGCATTTTATGCAGTTATTTACATTTAGTTTTTTCTTATTTATAAAGTTGTGATTTTAGTATCGATATTCACTTAATGATGTTCTGGAACTGGGAATTTTTGCTGTTGTCTTCTTGATTACGTTAAAAAAAATTCTTATTTTAAGAATTTTTATCCATTTGATATATTTCACATAATTTCACTCTATATGAGAAGCACCATGCAGCAATTACTTTCAAATTATTGCTAGAGAACTCTTCTCATAGTAATTACAAGTTAATATTTATGCAACTAAATTTTGTAATATATTAAAAGATAAAAAATTATTCAAGTAAAAATATTTTTCAAAAGTGGAATGAAAAAGAAAGTTCAAAACAAACTCTTAGATGCACTATGATTTTTTATTTTCTAGTACTCTTAGTATAGAAAAAGTATAGTCATCGTAAAAACGTTTGAATTCGAGACTTTGATGAATTGTTCACATTTTAGACTTAATGAATTCGAAAAAATTATTTTTAGAAAATATCTGCCTGTGAAGAAAGTAACTCAAAATTACCTTGAACTAGACTGTTGAAATGTGTTGCATGATCCTTACACCAATATACGTTAACAAGATAATTAAGAAAGGAAAAAAGCTAGTGAGCTAAATGTTCGGTTTACAGATTTAACATTCACAATGTACACATCTGTCAAATTCTCAACCAAATCCAGTTGACTGCCAGTCTGTACTTTCAGAAACATAAAAACACGATATTTCAAAATGCAATAACTTAAATAAATCAAATTTGTTGTGGGATTTTGTGGCTAAAAGTGTAATTCTTCTTCTTGCATACAGCCCACCACCCCGCCACCACTGAACGTAGCAGTATCGACAAGATTACAAGTGTAACTTAATGCTAAATTCGGTTGAATAAGGCAAGTCTAAAACAAAAAATATTACGCTGATATTTTGGATATTATTAATGCATGCCGGAATTAGTCACCAAGAATGACCTAATATATTCACTAAACATTCTAAATTCATGTCAAAAATTCATATTTCGTAAGTATTGTATACCGATGCAATGCAAGGCGTTCATTGACATGGCAAGTTTATTAGAATGTGAAAGAAAGCTTTTGTGAGACCACTCTTCCTAGTTTATAAAGTATTCCTTTAAAAAGTAAAGTATTAATGGATATCCATACATCATAGCATTGTTTACTACACATTTTTATTATTTTACTTTAATCTCCAATTTTAATCTAGCATTTATTTTTTCACTTCTTAGTACACTTCTAAAACATTTGTTTCGAAAAACATTTTTGATTATATTGATATATTCTTTTTATGTTCTAAGTGAAAGTTTTACTAAAAATCTAATCATACATTAGAAATATTTTTAACAGAAAAAGCACTCAACATTATTTCTTTCTTAGACCACATAATACAATTTTGCGACAACTTCATCTCATAAATTAAGCATACTTATGTTTCTACTACCTAAAACTCAAAATATCAAGAGACTAATAAAAATCTTTGGATACAAGGATCAATACCGCTGATAATATAAATTCTCCGCAAAAAGTTTTTTTAACTCAAAAGCTTACCAAGCCTGATATATTTTACCCTGACCATTAATTCTATTCTTTGGAAACAAAGTCAAAATGCAAAAGGCTTTTATTTAATACTTCATTCTACTGATTTGCTGCATAAGATTTATTGCTAGCCTGCTTTCGACACTAAATGTTCTCTTGAGGACTGTTCTAAAATCCACAATGTATAAAAATTTCAGTGGAAATGGAAAGATTGTCGATTCTACATTAAACAGAGTTTTAGTTTTATTGTAAAGATTCATACTTACATTTTCATAATTTAGAAGAATATATAGCAACAAAAATAAGTTCATCATTAACTATTTAATTTGAAGTTCAAAATTGTCTTTATCGTTTTTATAAGATATTTAGATTGTATCTATATCCATTTTATAGTCCATCATATGATTGTATTTCTGAAGAAAAAATTACTGAGTTCTAAGTTAGTATTAATTTCAATAGATTATATATTATGCATACATCATCTGAAAACGACGAATTAAAATATTATTGAAGTATTGATTATATGTCATTTACTTTTCTAAATTATGTATTGTCATATTTTTTTCATTATCAAAGTGAATATGGAATAAGAAAAAGTGATTATTCAAACCAAAGCAAATTTTATACTTTTTACAACACTTATACCCTTTCTCATTTCTTATGAAATAACGTAACTTCGGAAATAAAGCCATCCCAATAAGGACAAACATTTCAACAAAACTATTTTTCATATTCAACCAATAAATGAAGTGACCTCAAGTGACATCGAAGGCAAAAAATAAAAATAATTCTGTAATTTAATTAAATACTAACTGTACGTTCTATTACGTTATGCTGAATGTTCTTCCCATAGTTTCTCTTTATCGGAAACCGCACCCAAAAATAGTCATTTACAAATTCGAAATAAATTCGTTGTTAAAATTGCTTTAGTCTGTCATAATGATCACTTCCCAATAATGATCTCAACAATTGAATCAAGAAAGCTTCAAAAAAAATCCAATAAGAGATATAAATAATCAAGAAGTCTTTCAATAAAAGGCTTATTAGGTAAAAGATGGGGTAAGTTTAAGAAATGTAGCAATCACAAAAAAATGATTGTGAGTGAAATTTAATACTGATTGCATATAGTCTTATCCTGTTTGGGGAACTCAAATCATTTAAAATTATCTGACTTGCCATGGTTAAATTGGGACGTTGTATTTGGCTTCTAGCACTTAAGAATGAACCAATTCTGTTTTTCCATCCTAAAAAAAGATTTCGATGATGAAAGCAATAATGCGAATAGTTAAAGAACAACTTGTTATTTATATTTTATTCAGTAGATATTCATTAAATGAAAGGAGCGATATGGTCATTTTTGTGATTTTATAGCTATAAGATAAAAATAACTATGCATATAATATAATGCCAATAAAAATTATCCTTTCCGAATAGATACCAAAAATTAAATTGATGATGAATATTCAACATGTATAAATGAGAAAAAGTATATCAGTATATAATGTTTAATAATTATTTTAGTATTCACGAACCAAATGCACATTAAATGGAAAACTGCAGTACAAAAGGGGAACTGACATTAATACTTGATAACATAAAAATACCGTATTAAGTGAATAATTTAATGTTAAATTGCGGTTGCAATACATTGATATGAGATATTCCTTTATTTGTCAAGTCAAAATTAAATAGTTGTCGAGCATTTGTGTTGTATCAGTGAATAGTCATTGACATACTTACTATTTCCTATTAAAATGAGATAATTTGAAAAAGAAACTGAAAATGATAACTTACAAATGACACTTACAAAATGATGAATTAGAAATATTATACTAAATAAACAACTTAACGCTAAATAATCACTATACCACACTTTGCTGGAACATTTGAAGCTTAAACAAGTATTTATCACTTCACAAACTTCGATGAATATGAAATGGCGTCATTAACATGCCTTACAAACCAAAAGTACTAAAAATGGAAAATAATAAGGAACGGGAATGAACAATTGATGAATAAAAATATCTTATACAGTAAATAGTTTTACGTCATATAAATTCCGTGACATGGACTCCAATTACAATTTTTCTCCTTCAAGATTCTAAAATTAAATTAATGCCAAACATTTTACATATATCAGTGACCACTAATTGCCATTATTGCTGCCTCTTACTAACCAAAAGAGCTTCAAATAAGTAACTGATAATATAGACTATTAACATTTGATATAGGAATATATCTTATTCTGCAATACTTGTCAGCACTAAAGTCATCTTAAAGTTTCATCGATGAATCGATTCATTCGATGACAGAAAGCTTAGGGGAGAGGGAGTGGGGTGGAAAGCTGGCGAAGCGATACACTCTGAAACCACATAACTTCTTTTCCAAAGTATTTTCCCAGGGCATCTAATGTTTTGGGCAATACCTCAGCAGAAGCTCCCATCACTATTACACTGAAGGGGGAGGACGGGAGGGTGTAGAACAGAAGTAGAAAATTTCGTCTTCGCATTACTAAACCGTCGCCATGACAACTAGAAGGGTCTTAAATCGCTCCGATATCAAACTTGCATTCGCGAATATATAGTGGGAGGGACGGATGAAATATTTTTATTTTTGCCACGACCTCTCTCCTTCCGGCGAATTTTGCCGGAGGTCGTAATTTGAGGGGATTAGGAATGATTGGATTGTCGGATGTCGGAATGATATGTGTCGAATTGTTTGGGTGAAAACGAAGAATAAATGAAAGAGGCACATACACTTCATTTTCCAGAGGCAGTTTACGATTGAGTGTGCTCTGCAGTAATGAATCCATAAAATAAAGGACGTGTTGTTTGCATTTCCCCATTTCGACGACACAAACGTCGGAAAAAATGGAACGTCTGAGCCATATGGTAAAATTCCTTGTTACCTTGGATACGAAGTAATATGCGAGATAAACACTTTTAGCTCTGGTATTGTTAGATTATAAATTTATATAATGACTCGAAAGACTATATGGTTGAGAAATGATAGCAAGTTTGCAATTTTGTATTTCTCAAATAAAGTTTCTAAAGAGAAACTTTAACCCATAACTGGCGACTTGCGGTCAGTGAGACCACTAGAGATGGACTTTTGGACACCCCTATTCTATTAGGTTGGGGGATAAATTCGTAGTATTTTTATATTTTCTTTGCTTCACATCGTTTTTTTTTGTTTGATAAAATGTATAATATTCATTCGATAGAGCTCTTTCTGCCCTACAAAACTGTGCTAATCGTCTTTTTGCGTAATTTAGTTTTTAATTACTTTTAAAGCTCAGAAATAGAATATCCAGGAGGTAAAAATTAACATTTTCAACATCTTCTCTTCTTCGTTTTTCATCGAGGCCAAAAAGCTGCTTAAACAGCCCTGGACATTTGCAACGTATACGGACAAGGTATCATAGGCGAATTTACAGCAAAGAGCCTGACCACCATCCAAAGAAGATCATGATCTGCGTTTAGTGGAACTGGGAGGGCATGGTGTACTGGGAAATACTCTAAAAGAATGTCACGGTCACCGAGGAACTCTACATAGCCTAGCTACACAGCGTGAAAAGGGCTATGCGATTGAAAACACTCCTCGACAAGGCCGAATCATATTCTTTCAAGACAACTCCAGGTCCAATGTCACACAAGTCGTCAAAGCCGCACTCCAAGGGATGGAATGGGAAGTCCTTCAGTATCCGCTCTATTCTCATGACCTTGCACCGCCGGATTACCATCTTTTCCGCTCATGGTCGAACCTTATAAAGGGCGTTACCTTCAACAACAAAGAGGGCCTTAAAAATAAGACCGGGTGATTTTTGGCGGAACGGTATCGACAAATCGGTGTAGAAGTAAAGAGGAGGACGTAAACAGCAACGGCGAATACATAATCGATTTATTGGTTGTTATTACTAATCATTTTCTTTAAATAAAAGTCTTTGATAAAAACACTACGAACTTATTCCCCAGCCCAATATTTTTAGCTCAATTGAAGGGATTGACCTTGCAGCTTCCTGTTTTGTGACCATCAATTCAGGTGCACTTTTTAAACCGGTTTCAAAAGATGCTTTTTAAAATAATTCAGCTGTTTCTTTTAGCGTGGTATCTAAAATCGCACCTCCCTCTAAGTATCCCAGATATAAACAAGGCTTATTAGAGGGTGCTAAAACTTAGACCTAGTAATATCATCCAATTTACTGATCCTATTATGAAGCAGTGCTTCAAACACTTTTAAATGAAGCAGAAAAGGATTTCAGTGATAAGGATAATTGTACAGAAAAGCTTTTTCATGAAAGTTCGTATTCAACTGATTTTGATATGTATGTTCAAACATAACTAATTTTTCTAGTAATAATGCATTTAAAAAAATTTTAATATATTAATATACTAAGCGAAATATATCCAGAATTTGTAGGTTGAATTTTATCCTCGTCCTTAACTTGTACGCATAAAAATGCCCTAGAAAACCGTGCCATGAAAGTTACACAATCCGATTTTTAAAAAAGGATCAATTTTACACATTGTCATTTTTCTTCTTAAAGTTGCTGAATTTCACATCATATTGTTTTCTACATACCTTTATATACTGGAAAAATAAATATGCTTTAAATAGTATAAGGTAATATGCTTTTTTAAGAATGTTATTTATTGTAACGTATAATTTGAGAAGAAAATGCATGTTCCAACGCATTTACTTTTTTCAATGATAATATAGATTGAAACATATCTCTATATCAAAAAAAAAATATTTGCAAAATAGATTGGCAGTTTTTTGTATTAATATATTCATTAGAAAATTCAATTTGAGTGTATATGAAATGCGATCTCGTGAACCGCACCTCAGTTAAGACCTAAAATTTCATCTCCCCAGTTAAGGGTTAATAATGATCTATCTGTAATAATCTTCTAAAGCTCTACATTTGATTTTTTAGAACACTTTTACACTTAAAATCTGATTGAATATTTAAAAAAATCATTTCTGTTATTTTATGGGACTATTTATAAACACAATAACTAAAATTTGGAGCTGACCATACGAGCAATAGTTGATGCTGAGTGGAATTGTAGATATGTATTAAATTTTAGACTGGATACAATGAATGGAAAACTGAGCATATGCTTTCGAATACAATTTAAATCCGTAAAGGAGCATAATAAATATTGTTATCAAAATAATTTCAGTGCAATTATAAATTACAGATTCATTACATCATGATATTTATTTGTTCACGTATAAAATTCGATGTGAACAGTTTAACAGTTTAGAATAGGAATTTCTGGATATGACTATGACACTAACATTGTACATTGGTATCAGATACAAACAACCATAGAAGAGAACTCAGAAATATGCACTCGATTCTTTTATTATATTATGATGCTTAACAATATATAAATCGCCATTTGTATCCATAAACTTCCATAACAGTATATTATTCATTCATTATATAATACTTAAACAGAAATTATCTTTAGTTACAAATTATATTGTAAATTGAAATTGTGAAACTATAAATCAAATTGAACATCCCATGAAATCTGCATTTCGTTCTTTTTCTTTAATTCATTTTTCCATATGTTGATTTAAATTAATAGTTGAAAATCAGTTGAAAATTAATAGTTGAAAATCTGTCCATTGTAAAAATAAGAGGAAAATATCATTTTCAAGCAAAGATCAAATTTTCACCGTCCAGTTGTTGATACTCAATATATAGCATAAGAATCTCATGCCATTGAAATTTCTAAACCTACATTATTCAAAATTTTGAAAATAAGAAAATTCTTAAGACGAATTTCAAATATCAGATGATTTCTAGTAGAAAAGAATAAGTAAAACTTCGCAATCAAGCAATCCTACCACCAAGATCAAAATGTAATAAAGAAATCATTGACAATTCCAGAATCTATTTGAACATTAAAAATTAAAAATAGTAATATATTAAATTTAATTTAAACTTTATAAATCCGTTTAATTTAATCTAGTTTTTCATAGATTTTGTTTTCTATATTTTATTTTGCTGCTATTATCGAACAAATTAAATTCTCCAACTTTTAATAAGGCAGAGTTCCTGATTAAAATTATACTTTATATACCACTTTTAATTGTATCTCCTTCAAGTAACTTTTTCTTTGCAGCCAATAATTTATATTTATTATAATTTGTGACTTTGCCAATGAATTTCGGATTTTAAAAGAATATAGAAACACCAATAGAACACCAATTTATGTTCTGAAAAATCAAATTTTCTACTTTTTCTTGACTTATGAAAATTATCGTAATAAAAAGTATCATTTAAGACTTGTAAAATCTAATGCATCATGTAAACAAAACATAATTATATTTCACAATATTGAAAAGAGTGAGGTCTTTCTTAGAATAATTCAATTCTAAAACGTTATTTAAAAAAAAAAATTAAAGATAGTTTATAGATAATTGTGATTATATAAAACTTAATTACTAAAATATTACTTAATTACTAATTTCGCTCTTTTTATACTCCTGTTTCATGTATCATTATCAATTAAACTAAATATTTTTGGAAAAATCAAATCTTTCGTTTTGTTAATTATATTAATATCCCTTTTTAAAGTAATACTATCGTCAGTTTGAGACGGACCTAGTAATTTTTAACCACTATTACACAATGAGGATGAAATCTGAGATGGCAGCACCCTCTTCTAACTTCCACACCACACCAGAAGGAGGACTTCCGACATCGACAGATTTAACGCGCGATAAACCCTCTTATACTATGGTTTTTCGGTGTAATCTAGTCTCGAAATGGAAATTATCTGTTCCCAAAGATGAGATCTTCCCACAATGCCAAAGAAAATATACTTTTAGAGATAAATTCATTTGGAACTAAACAGTTATAATAGTATAAATCTTAAAGTACGTAAATGAAAACTGATAACTAAAATGTTAAATAAATATTACAATATTTAGTGCAACAATCCTCTGAAATACGGTTTCAATATTTTGATGATGAGCAATTGAAGCAGAAATATATTCCAGTACTATATCTTGAATGTCAATTAAAATAGATAAAGGCCTGCTAAGCCTTTGTAAGCAAATTTCAAATATAGCTTAAGAAAGCCAAACTCTCTAAAAATTCTCTACGCTGAACGAAGAGTTAAATTTTTTCAATAAATTGCTGTACTAGTCTCTTTGATAAATGTAATGAAGCTGTTTTACTCCTAACATTATATATTTTCAATAAAATAACCAAAGTACAGAACTTTTACTGATCTAAGAAAGAGCAAAAACAACAGTTCACCTTATTTCTAGAAATTCATTCTTGAAAATAAAATCATTAGGCAAATATCGAAAACTCTGCAACTCACAAAAAACGTTTGCATGCAACTAATGGTCCTCCCTTCTATTAAATTCCACTGCTTAACTCTAAAATCCAGCTTTCAGGTTCTCTAAAACATTTTCAATTCAAGCTTTTTTTTGTAGCAGCATTTATTACATTACATATTTGTATTGAATATATTGTTCTTTTTATACTCCTGTTTCATCTCATTTAATATGTATTTTACTGAAAAAATCTGTAATCATGCTGTTACATATGCACGACCACTAAGGCATAAGTTATAACTTTTATTTTTTGGAACTATGTTGTATGAAGTACATAAAACATCGACAAAGTTTTATTCCATATTTCGGGGAGAAACGCAATTTGAATAATGTACATATTTTTACATCTGTTGATATAGTTACAAATTCCTAGACTTATGAAATTTAGTATTTAAGCTAAATTTAAAGCTATGTATTATACATCTGACATATAAACATGTATCATACGTGAGACGCCTATATGTCTCCTTATACATGTGCACAAGTATAATAGTTCAAAACGTAAAGCAAATATGTAATTAGGTATGCAATTTCATTGCCACATTTGTAGATGTGTATTAAATTTTAATCCAAATCCACCTCAGAATTGATAATATTTATATACATATTCAATCAATTATATTATTACAATTATTCTTTTATCTTCCTCATATTCACCTATTTTTTAATAAAATAACTTATATACGAAATAACCAAACAATGATGATGTCGTATCTGTGTTTCCACGGAAAGGGGATACAGCAGCTACTGAGGGTATAGACCCCTGAGCACCCACAGGGCAGAAGTCTGACTTCTAGCTCAAAAGAAGATGATACACACTCCCTTGCAAAACCCCTTTTTAAAGGGGAGAACATTCATACATCTCACAGATAGAACACAGAACAACCATGCCCGAACCGGGACGCTCTGATCAAGGGTAAGACAAGCTAATGCCAGGACGCCGGCAAATAGTCAAATAAAGGACATATTATAAAATATTTTCGAACAGAAATCGTAAGCGTATCAAACTTTAAATGAAGGCGGTCAAATAGAAAAAAAAATCAAATATAAAACTATTTTTATATTAAAAACTCAACGCAACGTCCACCATATATGTGCTACTGCACAAGCAAATTGAGGGAAGTAAACTCAAAATGTCAATGGGTTTGAAATTTCAGTCTGAGAAGTTCAATTCTATATTAAATTTACCTTAATACATGTAACGTCAAAAAATTTATTACGAAATAAATTTATACTAGTATATTATATATATATATATATATATATATACACTAAAGTGACAAAAGTCATGGGATGACTGTTAATATCGTGATGGTCCTCCTTTTGCCCGGCGAAGTGCAACAGCTCGACGTGTCATGGAGTCCACAAGTCGTTGGAAGTCCTCTGCAGGAATATTGAGCCATGCTGTCTGTATAGACGTCCAGAATTGTGAAAGTGTGGATGGTGCAGGAGTTTGGGCACGAACAGACCTTTCGATGATGTCCCATAAATGCTCGATGGGATTCATATCGGGCGATCTAGGTGGGCAGATCTTGCGTTGGAATTGTCCGGAATGTTCTTCAAACCAATCGCGAACAGTTCTGGCCCGGTGACATGGCGCATTGTCATCCATAAAAATACCATCGTTGTGCGGGTACGTGAAGTCCATGAATGGCTGCAAGTGATCTGCAAGCAGCTGAACATAACCATTTCCAGTCAATGATCGGTTCAGTTGCACCAGAGGACCGAGTCAATGCCATGTAAAAACAGCCCACACCAATATGCAGCCACCACCAGCTTGAACAGTGCCTTGCTGACAGTTTGGGTCCATGGCTTCGTGGGGTCAGCGCCACACTCGAACTCTACCATCAGCTCGTAACAACTGAAATCGTGACTCATCTGACGACGCCACGGTTTTCCACTGGTCTAAGGACCAGCCGATATGCTCACGAGCCCAGGAGAGTCTCTGCAGGCGATGTCGTGCTGTCAGTAAAGGCACTCGAGTCGGTCTTCTGATGTCATAGCCCAAGGAAGACAAATTTCGCCGCACAGTCTTATCGGACACGTCCCTCGTACGTCGCACATTGATTCCTGCAGTTATTTGATGAAGTCTTGCGTGTCTATTAACATTGACCATTCTACACAGACGTCGGCGATCTCGGTCGTTAAGTGCAGGTGGTCGCCCACTGCGCTGTCCATGATGGGATGTGATGCCTGACATTTCATACTCTCGGCACACTCTTGATACTGTGGATCTCGGAATGTTGAATTCACTAACGATATCCGCAATGGAATGATCCATGCGTCTAGCTCCAACTAACATTCCACGTTCAAAGTTTGTTAATTCTCGTCGTGCCGCCATAAATCACGAAAAACCTGTTCACATGAATAACTTGAACACAAATGAAAGCTCTGGAAAACAAACTGCGCATTTATACTTTTTCGCTGCGATACTACTGCCATCTGTATATGGCATATTGCTATCCCATGACTTTTGTCTCTTCAGTGTATATATATAACACACACACACAGAGGAAGTTTAATGAAACATAAACTGTTCCGACTTCACCAACTTCATACTATAACATTAAAGTCTTGATAACTAAAAATCACAGAACACTTTTTTTTTTCAGTTTCTCTTGAACGAAATGTTCTGAAACAGCATAAAGGAAACTTTGTATTTTTTTCTTTCACAAGATAAATAGACTTTAAGTCTAGGCTATGACACAAATCCATTATTTATACTCTGTCCATTTCGATATAATATAGTTTTCACTTCCATAAAATACTCGCGTTGTTCATAATGTACCACCTTACGGGCGTGTTGCAATTTTTTAACAAAACTGATATAGATTAATAATTTTGGTTTTTTATGGCAAAACTGTTTTATAATAAGCGATGAAAAAACTGTATATTAATGATATTTAGGATTAAATTGTGAATTTTTGTGATTCCATTGTAGATTTCAGTGTACAGAAACTTTTTGAACATAGGAACTTTGAAATAATGAAAAATTTTATGACTGTATTTTAAGATTGGTATTTTCGAATTTATAGTAAAATATGGATAAGAAAATAAAAAAAAGAAAGAGTTTGCTACTTTTTATATAAGAATTCAAAATCTTCAGATATTCGTACGAAAGTTTTTACATTGAAGTGGTACCACAAACCAGAATTCCTTTACCTATGTTGAGCCTTTCATTGCAAACTCAAATCTCACAAGAAAATTATTTTGTGTAACTGATAGCAACTATTTCTATTTTATATATACATTATCATACAGTTATTTTTATCAAAACTCAAGGATCCCAAATGTCCATCAACTAAACTATAGCAGACTTCCAAGAAGACTGGATATCATTGCAAAATTTTTTCCTTCCTCCATACCATTGAATTTTAATGTATCGATTGTACCATTTGTCAGGGTCACTAAATTTTAAATTTATGTTTATTTAGATGCATTCTTTAATTTGTTTTTATATATTTCCTGTATGGCAACCAGAAATATAAAGATAGTTTCTTTGGTTGTTTTTTGTGGATTGGCAACGGGAGAAAGAAAGGGGAGGAAACGAGAGATGGCGATGTGGTTGGTTTAGAAGTGTGTGTGTGTGATTTAAAAAGGAAAGGTTGATGTTGATAGTGGTGAGTTGTAAGAAATGTTTAATAAAGAAGATTATTTTTTTAAAAGCTTGAACTTTATTTGCCTACACGTAAGTCACGACATAAATACGCGGGAATAACCCAAGGGATTTCAAGCGAATTTGAAGAAGTGAGCTTTGAAAGGATTTCGAGAATTTGAAGAATTCCAAGATTTCTAATATTTCGACTCTGGTGAAAAGTAAGCTATTTTTATTATTATAGAGGTTGTTGAAAGAAAGTATATAATTTATAATATTTATTGAAGTTTATTTAGAAGAGTTGGTTTAGAAATGGCGTTTTTAGGAAGATCAAAGAAGGTAGATTTGCAGTGTTTGGCGGAGGAATTAAGAGAAACTATTACGGAAGATATGAAAGTTGTTGATTTAAAAAAGATAATACTAGGAAGTACAGAGTATGAGGAGGCGTTTGTGAAAGAATTATTAGAATGAATCGTTAATGAAAGAGAGGAAGGAATTAAGCGTCAAAATGAATTAGAAAGGAAGAGACAAGAAAATGAGTTTGAATTGGAAAAGAAGAGACAAGAAAAGGAGTTTTTATTAGAAAAGTTGAAGATAGAGACATCGTTTGTAAATAGTGGTGTTGGAGGAGAAATGAGTTCTCAAGATCAAAGGATGCAAGAACAAGTTGGATTGCAAAGGTTAATGCATAACTTTGATCCCAAAGAAGGTGATATAAGTTTTTATCTAATATTATTTAAAAGACAAGCAGGAAGAGTGCAGATTAAAAAGGAAAATTGGGTAACTAATCTAATTGGACTATTGCCTTTGGAAATGGCGAATTTAATTGCCCGGGAACCTGAAGAAAAGGCAAACGATTATGAGCACGTGAAGAGTATATTATTGAAAAGATTTAAATTGAGCCCGGAAGCATTTAAAATAAAATTTAAAAGTCATTGTAAATCGTCTGAAAATACTTGGCGAGATTTTGGGTTTGAGTTGGCGAATTATTTCAACGAGTGGATTATGGAATTAAAAATTAATGATTTTGAAAGTCTGAAACAACTTGTTATTGTGGAGCAGATGAAGGAACAGGTATCGAGAGATATTCAACAACATTTTATTGATTGTTGGGGTAAAATTATTACAGTTGATGCTCTTTCTGAGAAGTTAGATGAATATGAAAATGCAAGGCAATATAATAAAGCCTCTTTGTATCCATCGTATAGAAATTTCCATCAAGAAAAACAAAGCTATTTTAATAAAAGAAATCATATATTCGGTGAAGAATATAGACAAGAATCGAGTAATCACAGGAGATTTGATAAGCGAAATTCTTTCAAAAACCCAGTTACGTGCTTCAGCTGTGGGCGAGCAGGACATTTGGCCAGATTTTGTCGGGATAAGAAAGAAGGAAGAGGAAGGACTGAGGTTAAAGTGGCGGAAGTCAAAGTTCTTGAAGAAAAAGAGAGCGAAAGCAAAGTAGTTACTGCGAGATTCAACGGTGAGGTTGTAATGGAAAATCAGAAAGGGGTTGCTGTTCAGCCAAAGATGTCTGATCTTAAAATAGTAAAAATTTCATATGGAGGAACTGAGTACGAAGCTATTGTAGATTCAGGAGCACAAATAAGTCTGTTTAGAAGCAGTGTGGTGGGTAAAGAGGTAGATTCTAAAGGATGCATAATGCTGCAATCTGCGTTTGGTACGTGCTTAAAGACTGAACTAAAAGAAGTGGAAATTGGATTAGTGACGAATTCGTATGTTACACCTGTAATTAAGACGATAGTGGCAACTCTGGATGGACTAAATGCTGACATATTATTGGATATGGAAACGTATGAAGCATTGAAGGAACAAAAGAGAATGGACAATCCAACTGTCACAGTTGCTGTGAACTTAAGATCAGATGCTCAAAAGGAAGCAGTGAACGTGAGTGTGAATAATGAAATGGAAGAAGGGGAGCCGATAATAGGGAAATATGATGCTGAAGAGAATAACAGAAATAAAGCAGAGATCTATAAGAATCAACAAAGGAGGTGCGATACTCTTCAAGAGGCATAGAGATTGGCTAAGCAAAACAAAGGAGGATATGTAATGGAGGATAATATGCTATACCATGAAGAGATTATGTGTGGAAATAAGGTAAGACAGCTAGTGATTCCTGAAATTAGAAAGAAAAAGATACTAGAAATTGCACATGAATCAGTATTTGGAGCACATTTAGGAGCTCGGAAAACAATTCAGAGGATCAAATTCTCATTCTATTGGCCAGGTATGAGCAAGGAGATTAGAGCATATTGTAGTTACTGTCATGGTTGTCAATGCAGAAAAGTAAATCGTTCAGTTGATAAGATTCCAATAACACCTGTATGTCGTCCCGAACTACCATTCCAAGTGGTAAATGTAGATCTAATAGGTCCTGTAGAACCAATATCATCACAGGGACATAAGTATATTCTGTGTTTGATGGATCAACATTCTAGATGGCCAGAAGCAGTCCCTCTAAAATCTTTGATGGCTAAGAATACGTGTGAAGCTCTGCTGGAAATTTTCAGTAGAACCGGAATTCCCGAAGTGATTGTAATGGACAATGCAACTAATTTTACATCAAGTTTAACGCAGGAGTTTTTAAAAATTCTAGGAGCTTGTCCACGCTTTTCAACACCCTACCATCCGGAAGGAAATGGTTTAATTGAGAGATGGAATCAAACTTTTAAGAATATGCTGCATCACATTATCAGAGAGGAAGGAAGAAGTTGGCATAGACAAATACCATTTTTATTGTGGGCTTATAGAGAAGCTCCAAATGCAACGACAGGTGTTCCACCTTTTCTGCTAATGTATGGAAGAGAACCAAAAGATCCGCTGTCGATATTAAAATCAGCTTGGACTGGTGAGATATTATTACCTCTAAACCTGAAAGGATCAGTAGAGAATTATTTGAAGGAGTTAAGAGGAAAGTTAGAGGTAGCAACAAGAAAAGCAAAATTGACAAGTGAGGTACAACAAAGTAAGTACGCTGAATATTACAATATTAGAAGGAAACCTCGAGAATTTATACCAGGAGATCAAGTGCTTGTATTAATACCGGACTCAACCAATAAACTTTATGCTAGATGGATAGGCCCTGTTGAAGTTGTGAGGAGAGTAAAACCAAATTCCTACTATTTGAGGATGCCTGAAGGGAATTTAAGATTGCTCCATGTAAACAAGATGAGGGAATACAAAGCAAGAATTCAGACTGTTGGAGTGGTTTATGATATTGATGAGGAATTCGGTGAGATATACGAAACACCAAAACTTTCAATAGCTGAGAGAAATGATGAAGCATTAGAAAGAGTAAATGTTGAATACCTAACCGAGACACAACAAAAGCAGTTGAAGGATTTGCTATATCGATACAAAACGTTGTTTTCTGGAAGAATTAAACGAGTTAAAGTCGGGGAGCATGTGATAAAGTTAAAAGCTGGAGAGGAAACCATGAAACCCAAAACTTATAAGATACCGGAGAATTTGAAAAGAGAAGTGGATGCACAAATAGATGAATTATTAGAGTTAGGATTAATTGAACATGTAGTAAGTGAAATAGCACACCCAGTAGTATGTGTTCATAAGAAAGATGGAACCGTAAGGTTATGCATAGATTTCAGAAGTTTAAATGCACTGACTGTACCTGATGCATGTCCGATGCAGAATATGATGGAGTTGAATTTCTTAGTAGGGAAGAAAAATTTTATAATGGTGCTAGATATGTTGAAGGGATATTGGGCTATACCAATGGAAGAAAGCAGCAAACATTTAACAGCTTTCCGAACTCACCGAGGTCAGTATCAATGGAATGTATTACCGTTTGGATTAAGGAACGCTGCTGCAACTTATCAAAGAGCCATGTCTAAAATGGTCCAACCTATATCTGACTTTGCTTGTGCTTACATTGATGATTTAGCGGTATTTTCTGATACGTGGGAGGAGCATATGAAACATTTGGAAGAAGTTTTCAAAAGATTGGAGTATTTTAATTTCTCAGTAAATTTGGACAAGTGTGATTTTGCAAGACAGAAAGTTAAATACTTGGGACATGTAGTCGGTTCAGGTGGGCACGCACCTGAGGAAGAAAGAATAAAGGCGATTCAAAACTTAAAATCTCCCAAGACAAAGAAAGAACTGAGGAGTGCATTAGGATTATGCAATTTTTACAGGCAATATATTCCAAACTTTGCAAAAACTGCTTTACCATTAACAGAACTTACTAAGAAGAAAGTGCCGAATGAAATTCCATGGGGTAAAGAGGCTGAAAAAGCATTCAACGAGTTGAAGGATGCATTGTGTGGAATTACAGAATTAAAAATTCTGGATATAGAGAAACCATACTACTTGCACACGGATGCCTCGCAGACAGCAGTGGGGTGTTGTCTAGGCCAAATGGATGAAGGAAACAATGTACATCCAATAGCTTTTGGAAGCCAGAAACTGAGTCCAACACAACAGAAGTGGTCTACAATCGAGCGAGAAGCGTATGCTATTATTTGGGCTTTGAAAAGATTTGAAACTTTACTTTGTGGAGCTAAGATCTTCTTGCTAACCGATCATAATCCGCTAGTGTTTCTTACGAGTGCTGTGCCCCAATGTCCAAGATTGCAGAGATGGGCGTTAGCCATTCAACGCCATGACATCGAGGCAAGTCACATAAAAGGGTCAAAACTAAGCAATGCAGATGCACTATCTCGACTGTAAATAGAGGAAGACGAATTAGAACTTTATAGAGAATTTAAGAATTTTTGGAACTTTAAAATTATTTATTAGTAGGGAAAGTCTATTGATAAGTGTAAATGATGTGACCCTTATTATTTTTTTTGCCATATTAAATCTTTGGATCTAATATGACTCTGGGGGGAAGGTGTCAGGGTCACTAAATTTTAAATTTATGTTTATTTAGATGCATTCTTTAATTTGTTTTTATATATTTCCTGTATGGCAACCAGAAATATAAAGGTAGTTTCTTTGGTTGTTTTTTGTGGATTGGCAACGGGAGAAAGAAAGGGGAGGAAACGAGAGATGGCGATGTGGTTGGTTTTGAAGTGTGTGTGTGATTTAAAAAGGAAAGGTTGATGTTGATAGTGGTGAGTTGAAAGAAATGTTTAATAAAGAAGATTATTTTTTTTAAAAGCTTGAACTTTATTTGCCTACACGTAAGTCACGACACCATTGAATACCGATTTGTGTGTTAGTTTTAAAGAGACGCTCGCTGAAATAAATTTAGATATCTGTGAGCTTTCTTGAAAATAATGGAATAATATCCAGCCACATTTTCTTAATAGATTCAAGAGATGATATTTTCTTATTTTTGACATAAAAACTTGAGCGTTCCTCTTGTCAAAGGAACAGGGAGATGAACTTTCATCTTGTCAATAAATTTAACTGAACTGAGTGGCATGACAACCCAAGTGTGCCAAGCCCTACAGTGCCTATATTAGTTTTATTTTATTGACAGAGGACCCTAGAGTGAGAGGCATATGTCACAGTTAGGTGTTCAGTCTAATGTGGAACCCCCAATGGTTACTTCCAAGCATGCCTGGCCCTCAGTTTATCAACACATTAAAGGAATAAAAGTCTGAGACAATCTTGCCCATCCTGAGGATCGAACTTCGAATCTGTATATTGGAAGCTCGAAGTGCTAACACTATGTTTAGAGCTTAAAGAAATAGATTTATGCGGAAAAAAATCTAAGATTTTACCTTTAATTGATCACAGATATACTTCCTTTTTACAGGCGATGTTATAAACTACACTACAGATGTTGACAATTTTTCATTGCAAAAATGCTCCGAGTCAAACGAAATGTGTAACCATATAGACTCTGGTATTTCATATTTATTCTTTTTAAGAACTAATCCTGTCAGCTTTAAACTAAATTGTTTTCTACTGAAAAACAATTTGTATTTTTCTTGGCATTAAAACTGAAAAAAAATTATTTTATCCTATCAAAAATAGTACTGAGGAAGATTTTTTTAGATAGACAGTAATGCTCTCAGTTTAATGAAACAACAATTTCAAATATTAACGGGAAAAAAATCAGTAAATTAAAAATGAAAGAAACAGCGCAGTAGAAAAAGAGAATGGTGAATAATATAATGAAAAGATACAACTTTACAAAATTAAATCTGTTCGAGATCCTAGATTAACTGTTATTATTTCTTCCAGAACCACACAAATTCGATTGTAGGATATTTTCTAAATTCAATTCACAGAACCACAACAAGAAGCAGAAAACGCAAGGATGAATAATTTCAATTTAACAGTTCATCGAAGATGTAACATTACATATAAAAATTAAATTGTTTCCAAATACTCTTCTCGAGAACATATTTAGGAAGTACTTAATTTATAATTTTCGCTTGTGAGAAAAGCGACAAATTTTATGCTTCGTTGGAGCATGATTTATTTCTGTTCGAATTTTCTTCCATTGGTATACCACAGTGTATTGATTAAAAATTATTTAGTTCCAGTTTCAAAAAGGATTTTAAAATTTTGTTAATTCTATTCCTTCTGTATTGATGAAAATCAACGAATTGTCATCGAAATCCAGAATGTGCGAAATATATGTTCCTTGGATAAATATATATAAATTAGAAAAATTATTTTTAATTCTTTTTTATATTTTTTTAAAAACTAAATATATTAAATGACTACATTATGAATCAAACAGCAACCTAGTGACACTAATCACGTCATAACAACTCTGCAATCAAAACTCCCTTTGACAAAAAATTATTTTACACTGAAAATAAATATTGCTATATTTTTAAGAGAGTACCAGTATTTGAAAATTAGAAATTATGTATGGGAATATTCTTTAACCAGAGTGGAGACAGATGGCGCTAGTTTTCTTCGATCTGTCGTTCGAGCATATAGTGTTAATACTGAGACCTGAAACAGCGACAGTAATGGCAAGAAGTCTAGGAAAGTGGTCTCGCGCAGAGATGTGAGACGTGATGCGATTTCTGTGGGCCAAGAAGGAGTCCTCATCAGACATTTACAGACAAATCCTTGAAGTGTACGAGGTCGAAGCAATGAGAAGAAACCAGGTAGCAAAATTGTGTCTTTCCTTTGAAGCGGACAGAGAGTTTTTTGGGAACGTATTGGTGGCAGGGGAATCACTCCCCATACAACCCTGAATTCGCTCCCATTGACTATTTTCTTTTCCTGGTATTGAAGAAACACTTTTCCGAAACAAGGTTGATGATGTTCGAAAAGGTGTCGAGAAATGGCTTAATAGCCAGAACCTGATTATTACCAAGACGGTTTAAACAAACTGGTCCAGCAGTGTGATAAATGCTTGAACAAATTGAGTGATTATGTAGAGAAGTGCCCACAGCATATGTCTCTTAATTATTATTTCTATCCTGTGTATATTGTTGATAAAGCATTTTTCCTTTTTTCTGTAAACGTTTTTTAGATCACCCCTAGCAGAATTATTCACATAACAGCCTTCTTGGGATTTTGTTTCGGGGTTAAATCTAATTTTGGTACCACTATTCCTGTCCATAGGGGGTTAAAAATAGTAATGCAAACATCAATCAATACTGTTTAGGTTAGAAATATTTACAAATTACGTAATGTAGAAATATTATAGCTCGAAATCAGACATCAGTGTAACTTTTACAATAAATTAGTATGGAACTTACAACTTCCATGATAATTTATTGTAAAAGTTTCACTGATACAGAGTAATAGTAATAATACTCTACAACAAAGAAATAACTGAAAAACTTCAGGTATATGATTTTATTCATTCACAAGACATCTATATAGTTACATCTTCTTCCATCATCTCTTTCTATCTTAAATACTGACACTGACGGGATTTTAGCAAAAAGTCAACTTGGATTCATACTTAATATTTCAACTGCATTTTCAGAATTGAAGCATACAGGCAAGGGAAAAAAAGCCAAAACACACATTAATAGAGAAAAGAAAATTATATGTTAAAACAAAGAGAGGATTTTAGCTGTTCCACAAAATTATCTATGTGAATTAGAATGAAAGCCGTAATAATACAAGGACCATTTTTTTCAAAGAATCTGGGAAATTCCAAATCATGTTTTAAAACAGTTGTACATTTTTGTGAAAAAGAATAAAATCGTTTCATATTATAAAGTTACATGGATTGAATACAGAATCAAAGTGTGATATCGATGTAATACTATGATGGATCTTGCATTTTGACTTTTCAAATATTTATATCGTAGATTACAATAAATAGATATGTAAGAATATATATCTATATATATATATATATAGCCGTCCCTTTTCAATGACTGTATAAATTTCTTTAAATTCTGTAGTTACCAAACATTCTGACAGGAGTTTTCAATTTTTTAAAAGCAAATTTATCTCCTAAATAAACAATGACAAACCAGATTTCTCGAGTTTTCTGAAAATATAGGTATAATTACTACAGTTATTCTGTATTTTTTAAAATCTGTTCTACCTACTTTTAAGCATTGTGAATAAAAAGTTTTTTCATTATACATATAAAGAAGCTAAGAGGAGTTTAATTTATTTTAGTATTTTTATCAAGTTTCCAAACGATTCTCATTACCTTTGAGTTTGTTCTTTATTTTACATAAATTAATCAACGCCTATACTAACGAATCCTTATAATTTTTCTTACTGCACACAGCACCGTTAGATAGTCATTTAAGATCGAAATTCTTTTCGAAAAAGATTTACCCATTCAATGACAATTCAATTAACATTAAGAAAAAAACCTATATTAATGTCTATCGCTTCTGACACTGCTTAAACGCACAATAGCGGACGTAAAAAACTTCTGTTTAGTCATTAAAGCAGGTTCTAGGGAAAGACTTTTCCCTAGAGCCTCCTATAGAGTTTTACCGGTGATCGGAATTGAATGAACCGTTAATTGCAGAAGAATATAATCAAAAGATAGTAATTGTTGAGCAAGGTACATGTGAAAAACAAAGAATGATAGTAGTCTACTGTGTTTCCAGATTATTTTTGATAGCAGTTATTTGTCCTGCGATATTCCAATTTGAAACACCATTTTAAATTGCCTTTCCTTAAAAGTTGTCTATTGCAATTATTTTCAAAACACTTCGAGAAAATTTATGGAAATTTTTACCATTGTCCATGGAATACAAAACTCCCTCCTTGTTTAAAAATCATTCTCACTGAACGTTTAATTTCTAAATTCCGAGAAAGAGGCATGTAATTCCAATTTAAAAAAAAACGCTTTAATGGTTGTGAAAAAAAATTATTTTACTAAGACTGTCTAAAAACAATCCAACGAATTTTTCTCGTCAAGGTAAGGATGCTGTAGCTAAGCCACTGTGCTCAGGGTGAGTAGACAATTTAATGTGTATGCTTGAATGTTTTTTTTCCTTATTCCAATGTCAAAGTCGCTGTGTTAGCAGCTAAGTTAAGTGCTGTTATTAGTGTTCTTCGGATTTTTTTTTATTTCTCTCAAGATGATTGAGCCAATTAAACAAAGACGTTGCATTAAATTATATCAGAAGTTTGGTAATTGTAAAGCGAACCAATTCGTAATATTCACCAAGTGTTTGGAGACGACTCTATGGATAAACGAAATAGTGGTTTGAGTTATTCAAAAATCACCACAACTATCATAAATACGCTCTGGAAGGACAAAAGAGTACTCTCAACAATCTCTGCGCCACCTCAGATATGTAATTAGGCACAAGAAACCAGACTTCTCTTAGACGAAAAACTGTCAGTTGCAAAATGACAATGTCCCGGCTCCTTTCTTATACCTGATTGTGACTTTCTAGGTGGAACACAGAATTTCATTGTCTCCCAACCTTTCTACTCTTCAGATATGGCTTCTTTCTACTACTGGTTGCTTCCAAAATTGAAGATGCAGTTGAAAGGATCACGTTACGAGAGTAGAGAAGAGATAATACAAAACGCAACAATTGAGATGAGCAGCATTCTAAAAGAAGCTTTCAAGGTGTATTTATGGTGGTGGAAAGATAAGTGGATTAAGTGGGTGAAGGATCAAGAAGTCTACTTTGAAGAATAACAATTACGTCGCATAAATTATATATTTTTCCTGGCTAAAGTTCGAATACTTTTTAGACGCCGGCTTCCTGACATGGGGATAGCACGCCTTCCTCATGATCTGGGCATTCTGGGATCGAGTCCCGATTCGGGCATGGCTGTTCTTCCTCTGTTCTATCTGAGAGTTATGTGAATATGTCCTGCTATAAAAAGGGGTTGCGCAAGTGAATGAGTGGTGTGTGAGTAGCAAAGTCATGCTCTTGGTCCTAGTTGGCAGTACAGAAACAAGAGACGGCTTAAATCGCTGTCTTCTCAACCGCTAGCTTGCGCAATGACGAGTGCCATAAGAAATGACTACAAAACACGTAGCACTTTTTAGACAGCTCTCGTGTGTATTTGAATCAATAGCTGTATTTCTGAACAAATAAAAAATGTCAATTTTTAATGCTTTAGTCTAGTTTATTGAACATTTATTGGCACTTAATCCATTCAATAATTTTAAAAAACACGTCATTTTTTCTAAACTCTTTATCTTTAATAGGAATCATATACAAATTTATTTCAACAAACAATTTGGAAATCATTTAATTCCTCTGTAAAATTCGTTTAAAACACTGATTTTTTTAAATCTAATACTTTTATTCCAAGAAAATTTTGTTTCATTTAAAATGCTACAATGTCAAGAATAGTTTATGAAATTGGAATGATAGCACTGGAGAACTATATAAAAAATTAGACTTCGCAATATTTTGAGAAACATATTTATTGAATAAAATAATATAAATTATCATCATTCCCTTCCCATAAAACATTTTACCAGTATGAAATCTGTAAAGATTTAGGTGTAAGCTAGTCATCCATCGTACATGGAAATAAAATTCTTGTTAAAAATGATAGGTAAGAATTCAAAAAATATTAGAACTTAGCTATATTTTACAGTAAATTGACTAATTTAATATTTTTATTAATTTAATATGATTCCATTAAATCTATATGCATAAAATTCTAATGCACATTGCACAGTATCTTTCTTATTATTTATTATCTAATGGCAACAATCAAATGGGAGCACACATCTATATGGAAGCTCCCTTCCTCCCTGACTTTTTTTACAGTTGATCTAATTTTTGAAGCTATAAAAAATCTATAACACCTATACATTCGAAAGTGAGCTTATTATGCCACTAGTTTGGTTTATTTTCCCACTTTAAAGGAACTCTAACTCGGAAAGGATCTTCTAAATTGTATCCGTGACTTGTCACGTTAAACTCCAAATCAGGATGATAAAATAGGCTTCAAATAAAATATCAATCAAATTTAGGCTTAAAAGTCATCTTATTAATAATCAATATGGCTTGTCTGTAGAAATCATAGTATAAGTTTTTGAGAATTCGTATCTTTGCCGGCGTCCTGGTATAGGGGTAACATGTCTTCCCTGTGATTTGGGAGCCGCAGTTCGTTCATGGTTGTTATTCTGTGTTCTATTTGTGCGTAGTGTGAATGTGTCCATCTGTAAAAAAGTTTTGTAAGCGAATGTGAAGCATGAAATTGCTAAGTCATACTCTTGGTCCTAGTTGGTGCTACTGAAAAAAAAGGAACCCTTATTTAGGCTTACATCACTGACAGCTTTTTGTCAGTGTAAAGTGGCTTTTAAAGTGTCATAAGTGTAAAGTGTCATAACTCTTATCTTTTAAAAATGTTTTTTACATTATCTCAACTTTTAAAAAACATTTCAATTATAACAATTTTTTTCACTATTTTTAATTAATTCAATAAACAATTTGCAATATTACTTTTAATACGATCAATTCCAAATTCATTCATCACTAATCAATAGAGTGATTTTGTGATTGTTAAATTAAAATTAAATAAACTACTTTATTTGAGCAGTAATTCCGAAGTAAGATTTTCACTTCCATTTTTACTTTATAGTATATAAAATTTTTGATTTGCCCTTATTCATGCAATAATGTGCAATAGATTGCTTTAATTTAAATCATGTTTTTCAGTCTTTTTCCAATAACATGTTGATTGAAAAAATGTAGTCCATATTAATCATTTAACAGATTTTAAAAAATCAATAATCTGAAGGTAGTAAGCTAGTCCACAAAGGTGGCTAATTTATAATAATGTGTTAACTCTTTCTAAGGCAATGTTTCATGTTCAAGGGTGTTTTCCCCCAAATTCATCATTCTTTGTATGAAGTTATATACACTGACAAAAGTTCTGAAAAATTTTCAAAATGGCAGAAAATTACATGTTTCAGTTCTTTATCTGATACAAAATAGTGTATTGCTATTGGTTATTAATTAACCAATTTAATTAATCAAATTAACTAATAAGTTAAGTGCAGCATACTTTTCTTAAGCCAATCTGTGTCCTAAAAATATTTTAATATACCATGGCTTAAAAACTGGCCTTTTAAAGGGCTAAAAACTTGAAAGCGGAAAATAATTAAGACTTTAATAGAATTTACGCTCTAATAACAATAAGTTTTGACAGGCTTCTCTTGTTCAATTTATATCATCATTTCGGAAGATCGTGTCCCTATGCTTTTATTAGTGGACCTTTAAGGGTATTCATCAACGAAATGTTTAAACTTTTTCTGTCTCAAAAGAATCAGTAATCTAATATAAACACACTAGTCACCAAATGCGGCTACTTACCAATAATTAATTAAAAACTAAACACTAGAAGGAGGAAATAAGTTAAAAACAAAAAAGAATACTGCATTAATAAAAGTATGTTTTTATAGATTGCTCTTGTTCAATTTATTTCATTATTTCGAAACACCATGCCCCTATACTTTTATTAGTAGACTTTTAAGGTTACACAATAACAAAACGTTGAACCTTTCCTTGCCTGAAAACAAGTAAAAGTGTGTTTATTCTGTCTATCTCTATTCGTCACGAAAGACATCCTAACTCAACAAGAAAAGAACGAGGGGAATCAGACGAGGCGCCAAACTATTCTCTTGGGTTTCTGTCATTTGTACGCTTTCGTTTAGCTCCTTCTGTAGATTGATATTTGCTTTGTAGTAAGTACAGGGGACACGGTTGCCGTTTTTTCTACCGGTTTTTGATGGATGTAGTAGCATTATGACGTCACGCTTGTTTTGTCACTTGACCTGGTTGCTCGGTTGCAGTTGAGATCTTTCTTTTCTCTACAAGACAGATACTATCATCTAGTGTTAATGCACTATTTGAGAAGCGTAGTGAAATAATAGCTTAGCTGCGGACATTTACCTCTAATAATAGTAAAAGCTAACTTGTGTCTCTTAATGCTCTTATGAGAATATTATTTGACCAAGAGTATCTACATTTATGTTGTATGGTGAAAATAAATATCCAATTTGGCGATATTTCTTTTCAAAAGTTTGATTAAAATTTAAACAACATTTTGACTTTTGACTTTCTCGTATAAGTAATATAGATAAAATGCATTATTTATCAAAAAATTCGAACTCAAAATTTTGATAAATTACCTCGTTTTAGTGCTCCCTAAATTATTGAGTCGTTCGGAAAGTAATTTCGTTTTTTCCTGACAAAGGATTTAATTGCATTTTTCGCACCCAATTTCATACTTAAACTCCAAAATCATTTTATGTTTTAAGAGCTGATATAGCAAGGCTTGAGTGTGATTCTTCGCAGTAGTTTTTGGATAGTGCCCTTTTAAATATGGAGAGCAATAAACAGCATTTTCGTCATTTTTTTCTTTTTTGCTATATAAAAGGTAAAAATGCTGTTCAAGCCAGAAATAAATTAGCCAATATGTGTGGAGAAGATGTGTTAACAGTACATCAGTACCAGAACTGATTTGCAAAATTTTTCCTTCAAATGAGGAGGCCAAAAACCCCCTCGATCAGTTTTTTTTACAGCAAAGACCACAACTTTTATGAGCGGGTAATCATGTTACTACCAAAAATATGGCAAAAGGTATTAGACCAGAATGGCAATTTTATAATTTAATAAATAATTTATTCATTAAACGAAAATTTCTTTTCATTTTGACAAAAAAATACGAAATGACTTTCCGAACAACCCAATAGAAAAATTTATTTTTACTGAATGTCTATTTGTCTATCTATGACAAGGATAACTCAAAAACGCTTTGAATTATATTTTTGAAATTCAATATACTGCAACACCAAATTTGCATTTTTCTGTCAAATGTTGGGTAAAATCTGTTCACAGAAAGTCCATCTGTCTAACACCGTCAGAGAGATAAAATTCTGTATACACATCTAACCTTTATAGTAGAGGCAGGCGACAAATTTTGAGCTAAATGCAACTACAGGTTGACTGCCTGAAAGTTTTCACTTTCAAAAACGGGTAAATGGATTAAATGAAAACTTTAATGATTAAATATATCGAATTTGGAATGAAAATTTGTGGTTACAATTGTAGCTCTTGTAACTTGTGTCTCTTAATGCTGTTATGAGAATATCATTTGACCAAGAGTATCTACATTTATGTTGTATGGGGAAAATAGATATGCAATTTGGCTATATTTTTTTTCAAAAGTCTGATTAAAACTTAAACAACATTTTGACTTTTGACTTTTTCGTATAAATAATATAGACAAAATATATTATTTATCAAAAAATTCGAACTCAAAATTTTGATGAATTGCCTCTCTTTAGAGCTCCCCTAGTTAAAAAAATTCATTTTTGTTGAATGTCTATCTCTGACAAAGATAACTCAAAAACGCTTTGAACTATATTTTTAAAATTCAATATATTGTCTTAACACCAAATTTGCATTTTTCAGTCAAATGTTGGATAAAATCTGTTCAACGAAAGTCTGTCTGTTTGGTTATCGAAATTTATGCTAACACTATATTCAAAATGATGCTAGTCAGATAGATAAAATTCTGTATACACATCTAACATTTATAGTAGAGACAGCCGAGAAATTTTGAGCTCAATTCAACTATAGTTGGCTGTCTGAAAGTTTTTACTTTCAAAACCCGGTAAATGGATTAAATAAAAACTGTAATGATTAAATATAGCGAATTTGGCATTAAAATATTTGACTAAAATTGTAACTTTGTTTCAGATTTTTGTTTTAATCGGATTAGTAAAATATGTTTAAAATACAATTGCGATTTTTCAGTATTGTTAACGTATGCTAGAGATTAATCTTCAAGTATAGCATGATAGATTCAGTAAAAAAGTTAAATATAAGTTAAAAGTTAATATTTTGCAACTATTGTACGCCAATGCCATTTTAGGTATTCCCTGGCTTAACATGTATGTTAGAGCGTATGCTAGAAAGTTTGGAGAGACCGCTCTTGCTGATTTTTTTTATAATTTTCACAGCTATATCATAAGAATTCCTAAATATCTGATACAATGACCTAAAAAAAATAAGTTATTAAAGTTAAAAAATAGTTCACTGCCTAGAGATTTCAACATCAATATTCTTTTTATGCGGTTCCTAAATCTTTTTTTCATTTGTGTTTACCTAAACATAGAAGGAGTTAATACCAAGCTACTAATAAATACAAAAGAATAATCCCATCGAAAATATTTAAAGTATTTTGCAAATAGCATGTCTGATGGGCAAGCAAACTGAAATATATGTAAAGGGTTTATTAGTTTTTTAATTGGCAAAAGAACCATTTTTTATCATATTTAGAATTATATTGACACAAATATAATTTTGATAAATACAGATAGATGAAAATTTTGAAAATATATCTGAAAATTATTGCGAGCAAGCAGTTCAGATGATATTTAGAGTAAAAATAATAAACTAAAATGTAGATGCATTCTGAAATCATAAAATAAAATTCTATTAATAAAAAATCCTAAAAAAGGAGAAAAAAAATAAAATATTCGAGTTTTTTTAATCCAGTATATCATTGTTTGTCTTTTTAGTTGGATATTTTCATTTCATTTTTAAAATTTTCTCTTAATCAAATAACAACCGTAACACACTCTCACACACGTAAAAAATTGTTTACAATATTTTTATCACACGCGTGAATATGAATCTAGTACCAAACAAAGTTCCAGTTTCAAAATATACTTAAAACATATTTTTTAATATTAAAACTGAAGAAGACATTTTAAAAAAAGAAAATTCTTATAATTGGAAAGCTTATTTTGAAATTAATAAGTGCCGTAAGAAATGGATTTGAAAGTAACATAGTGTAAAGTTATTACAGTAAAAAAATGTTAATATAAAAAAATTCTCACTAAAATCAAATTAAAATTTTG
>JAPMOQ010009177.1:1236172-1290618 GCA_026543055.1 Argiope trifasciata
ATATATATATAATTTTTTTAAACATCAAGTATACTTATTGTGACTCTGAAGTAAGATGTCTAACTAGGCTATATTGACTTGATATCAAGTCTATAGGATAGTAAACAATTGAACATAAAGGTAAATAAAGCAAATTGATTACAGAGAAAAATTTCAAATCTAAAAACTGATACCAAGTACCCAATACTCAATATGATTATCTGATACTAATCATTGCATTGAAACAATAACACCGAACCTTATTTCCAACTAAAATGCTTTTCCCATCTTAGATAAAAATAAATATAGGTAATATATATGAAACTACTCTCAACTGGAGATAGAAACAAAAGGTGCACAAAAAAGAAAGCAGAATATACTCAATAAAATAGCAAGTAGGCCGATAATCGATTTAGATTGAATCGGTGATTCACTAATTATATATCGAATCATCTAATTATAAAAATTGCATTTTATTAAGGTGTATATTTTTACAAAATTTTATTTTGAACTTGTCTAAATCATCTATCTGGAACAAAATTGCAGGATAATGAATATTTCCTTAATATTTTTCGTGTGTCTTCCAAACTGTGCGTAAATATAATTTAAATTAATTATTATCAGATTCATTAAGAAAAATTAAATAAAAAAATTACAAAGAAAAATAAGATAAAAAAACTCTGAGAAAATTTTGAATAATTTTGCATGCTTTTTAGGAAAAATAGATGGCGTTTTCAAAAATTGTCAAAAAAAATTGACATTTTATATTAATATTTTGCTTAGAATTTAAAATAAATTTTAAGTTATAAAGTTAACAACCATATGTGCGAACCTCTAAATGAATACATTATTACTTATTACCTCTTATGAAATATCTAACAGTGATTTTAATTTCAGGTACTATGTTTACTACATGTTTTACAAATTCTTAAACTATTTTAAGCTACTTTTAAAGTTTAACTATTTCTTCAAATCGGGCTCTTGATCTTATCATGAAAACTCTAAAAACTGATACATATTTGCATATAATACTGATTTCCTTGCAAGATATCAATCCCTTTTTAATCCAGTTGTACTCTTGCATAGCTTCTTTACCACAGTAGACGATTTCCATTTGAGCATTTCAATACAAGTTCAAATGAAGGTTTGTTATTAAAGGCAATTACGCTCTCATTTGATTGAAATAATTTTAAAAAATTACTATTTCAAATTAAACACGTTTTTAATAATACAAATTAAATCTCGTTTAATTCTATAATACCGTTAATGTCTAAATGAAATGCGAATACTTCATATTAAAGATAATAATGAAGAGTATTGTAAGCCATTCTAAATAATCCATGTTACGATGATCATCTACACAGAATCCTAAAAAGTGATCCAATCTTTAGTCTATTCTCCCTCCAGTCTAATTGCGGGATCAAGAATATGATTATTAATTTTTAATTCCCATTTCAATATTTTATGGAAAAGATTAATTACCTAAGGATTACATCAATTTTAACCATAAAAATTATTTCCGTAATATTTTAGCATTCAAGGTATTCTGAATCATCACGAAATTTATAACAGCCATTGTGGTGAAAGCATTATGGCGTCATCATGTGTATCTTTCACATAGAGATACATTCCATCATCGGAGTCGAGATAGCTCATCCAAGATTATTATTAAACATATAAAGGAAGCAAGAACTACCTACCATGATGGAAACTACTCATTTCCTTCTATGAGGCACCTGAGGGGTTGAAATCTTATTATAATCATATGAGAATTACAACGACCTGTAATAGCATACAAAGTAAGCTGAATGATCTTCATAGAAACAGCACGGATCCGGAAGCTAAGGTTCAATCTCAATGGTAATTATCAACCAAAGGTATAATATCTCCATAAACAAATACATAACCGTCTGGAAAGTTGAAATAACTAACTCCTACACCCTTAATGTTCCAAACTATAAAGAGAGAACCAATTATAAGATAGAAAGTTTTCTCATCATCATATCTAAGGTGTCCGTATTTCAGACGGAAAATAAAATTAAGATTTTTGTATGTTTGTTAATATAATTTTCGGTTAAAAATTCCGAAATAAGACATTTATCTCTAGTTAATTGCTAAACAAAAAGTTATTTTTGGCGATAAATAACACTAATTAATATCCTATTTGTAGCAAAATAAGGCTCTACGCAATCCCCAAATTATCTTCAGAGATCGATGGAAAAAAACCCAATCAATTATGAATTTATTATTTAAGAAATGGTATCTCTACATTTAACTACTGTTTGTAATGAAATTCGAGGAAAAATAGAAATTCGGAGTAAATCTCGCATTACCAAAGACTTTTAACTCTTTATAAACTATGAAAAAAAAGAAAAAAAAACGCAATTCAGGGCGAATTTCAAAATATTTTATTTAAATACATAGTAATATATTTATACTGCTGCTCCATACAATCAAATAGGGAAATTACCAGAAAAGCATCACACTTAAGTCATACATGAGTTCACATACATCAGTATATCTATAAACTTATTCCCATTAGATAAAATTTCAGTGAATAGATTTATTTGAAAGATGTATAAATCTTGCAATTTCTGAAATGTACTTACCTTTCGCTCTTAACTTCCAAATTCTTATAATCCCCTCTAATTGAATTTCTTAATTTAAAGCAAATTATATGCGATTATAAAGCATTACTGTGTAAGTAGACTGGTTAAATATACGAAATCTGTTGCGACATTATATTTCATTTACATATTCAAATGAAAATTCCAAGAAATATTACATTGCATCTAAACTTTTGCAACCAATTTATTACTGTTTTTATCCAAAACAAATAAAATAACTGCGTTTTAGATATAGTAACTTTCTACCGGATTTGAATCACTAGAAAAATTGCTTTTATTCAAAAAATTTTAAAAGTATGACAGACGTATGACGTTTTAACTATTGCAATACAAATGAATTTTTCTGTATCTGAAAGAAATTTATTTCTTTCGTTCCATTGATGTTCTTAGAATTGTATTTTGTAAATATATGTTTTCGTAGAAATAATACTTCTGGGAATGTTGCTTAGGTTTCTGAATAATTAAAATCAGTTTTTGAAAAATTGTAATCTGCTATCGCAAATTTCAAGTTATCATTCGAGAACATTATTTTTTTAAAGTCATGTGGTATTCATCCTACAGGAAATATTTCCTCCCATGACTCTCATTTCGCAGACAGTAAAATTTTGAAAATAATTCTGTTTGACCATCTTAAAATCAATTCCGAAATTGAGAAAAAAAATAAGCGGATGAAAAACCAGTTTTAACCGATTTTAAACAATCCCGTGGCAGTCAGATTTCTCATGCGTCGATATCTAAAAACCGATTTTTTTATTATGTGAGAATATGATATTGTTTTTGGTTGGAGTTTTGAAGCTCGCATACTCAATGAATATTTGAAGCTAGAAATAGCGTAGGCAATGAATAATGTATAAATGGCAATGTTCATCAGCAGCTTTTAATCGCATATATGTATGTTTTAATCCATTTAATGTTCTTCCCAGTACTATTACGTATGTTTTTTTGACAGCAGATACGTTTTAAAAACTTTGAATTATGACACCATAGCTAATATTTTCATATAATGTAATCTTTTTCATAACGTTCCCAAAAAAAAAGAAAAAAAAAACATTTCACTGACGTTTAATTACAGTTTCTATGAAAGTATTTTCTTTTTACCTGCGTAGGGAAATATCACTTCACTCCTTCTTGAGTGGAAAACATTGAAGAATTTGACTCCTGTTCTAAGATTTATCCATTATAAAACTGTTTTATGATATCAGAAATAAGAAAATAGTAGTTCCTGTTTAAAAAATTATTGATTATATTAAAATTCTACGTAAACTAATACGCTTAAGAATTTATTGGTAAATTGTTTATCATTTGGAAATAGCATATTATATATATAGAGAGAGGGGGGGATAGAGACTGATAGAGATGCCTTTTTACTGGTTTAAACTGTTTAATGATTTAAATTAATCAAGACAAGTTATGACTGAAAAATAATGTTCACACATGAAGGTGAATTTGCAATCGCAGATTACATTTTTTTTTTTAAATCTCAAAATCATTCGAGATTTAAAGCTTTACTTCAAGTCTACCAAGGAAAACACTGAAAAATTTGATTCCTGTTCTAATATTTATCCCCTATGAAGCTGTTTTATGATTTCAGAAATTAGTAAATAGCAGTTTCTGACTAAAAATTATTGTTTTTTAATTCTATGTTAATTAATATGCTTAAGAATTTATTGGTAAATTGCTTATACTTTGGAAATAGCATATTATATATATATATATATATATATACAGAGAGTGGATAGTGACTAATAAAGATGTCTCGTGACTGGATAATGATTTTAAATTAATTAAGACAATAATGACTTAAAAATAATGCTCTCACATAAGTGTGAATTTGCTATCTCAGATTACATTTTTACTTTTTTTTTTTTGAATTTCTAAATCATTCGAGCTTCAAAACTCGAATAGCATATTATATATATGTAATCTGAGTCAGATTTTTTCTGTAAATAATTTTTTCTGTATGTAATCTGAGTCAGAATCATTCAAGTCCAGATTTTTTACCCAGGTTGCAAAATTCCGTTTAAACTGGTTTGGAATGACTTGACAATTCAATTCGCTAACTCTTAGAAAATCGCGGGTTTTTTTTTCTTTTTTTCTTTTCTTATAATCATTCGAGCTCCAAAGGTTTTCTCTCCAGCTAGAAAAATAGAAAATTAAAATATTTAAATACATACAATGTAAGTAACTAATTATATAAATGTTACTATTTAATTATACTTACATTACTTCCCGGTTTCACGTTCATTTCAATTTTCTCCCCTGGCTTCTTCGGACGATAAATTCTTATTACTCAGCCTTTTATTGACCTGTCAGGAGTATCGGTACATTTTGGACATTCGCACTAATGTGATAAATTTCCAATTGTGACAACCTATTTTATCATTTTCTAATAACCCTAAAAGTAAAAAAAAATTGTCTTAAAAGTGATAAATCGTCAATTTAATGCTGGGCATTTTGTGGCTTCACAGGCCTCAAATCAAAATGACATCATGTTCTCGCAAAATAATTTTTTAAAAGTGAATCAAGCTCGAACTGAGAAAGTGAATTCATTTCCATCTGTATTAAACATCATTATACTGACCCCCATATGCAATAAATCACCCATGGGATTAAATCAATTTCTTTATCATAAATATTTTGAAGATTTCACCACTTTCAGGGAACGGAAAAAAATTTAATTTAACTATGTTCTGCGATTTTCAAATCTATGAGTCAAGTTAATGGCTGGTATTTTTTAAGGATTCATTAATTAAGATAAATCAATTATTCTCCTATTTTTAATAATTTTCCTATCAATGAGTCAAATTAAAGACTAGTAGCTTTTAAGGATTCATTAATTAAAATAAAGCTATTATCCTATTTTGAATAATTTTTCTATTTTCATATCTATAATTCATTAATTAAAATAAAACAATATTTCTCCTACTTTGAATAGTTTTTTTTTTCTATTTTCATACATATGAATCAAATTAATGACTCGCTGTTTTAAAGAATTCAGTAAGTAAAATAAAGCAATTTTTCAGAAATTTTAAATTAATTTTCTGTTTTCAGTTGTTACAGAATTCTAAGAAAACGGAGAGTTTTAAAAATAATTGTTCAGTTCTTATCTATTTACCGTTGAAGAAAAGAAAATTGAAACTAATGAATAATTTGTTTTATATACCTTTAAAAACCTGTTGCATTAAACTGGTGGATTTAAATTGTAAATTTCGCTGAATGATTGTTTTCTTTTTGTACCTATTTTTCTCAACCTGAAATACTAAATCTGATAATGCATAGCATCACTAAAAGTTCTTTTCGTAAAATTTAGAAACATTAGTCCTTCCTGTCTGTTAAAGGCCTATTGGGACACATTAAATAGTTTTCTTTACCAACGCAATTTCGTACGCAACACAAAACACTCAAAAGGGGCTTGTCTCATTAAATCTGTTTGCTGAATAAAACTATTTAAAAAGCCTCATTGCATTCAAATTACTGGTGAGATATTCATTCAATTTATATCTTGAATATTTCCTTTGTAAATAATGCGACTTCTTTATTTGAACACTCGATGTAATTGGGTTGTTTCTATTTCTTGAAATAGTAAGAGCTCAGGCAATACTAACTAATGCGTTTTGTAAGAAAGATGGATTTCTAATTAAGCTTTCTGGGCAACTGCATAGAAATACAAAACTGAAAAGTGACCGTAAGTAATTCAGTTAAAAAATTATATTTTTCTTATTATCAATAAATTTATAAAAAATGCAAATTTATATAATTTAGATTTTTTTTTGATAATATTAAAATTCTATCTTGTTCTGTCTAATGGCACTTGTCTTTTACAAGCCCGATGAGGATGTCTATTATTTTAAACCCAGTGAGGTTTTTTAACTAGTACCATCTAGGGATGAGAGTAGGACTTAGCTACTCATGTGTCACATTCGTTTGTACAACCCTTATTTTGCAAGGAGGCATCTTCACATAATTCATTGACAGAACACAGGATAGAACAATAACTGTGCCTGAACCGGGACTCGAATCCAAGACGCCCAGATAGCTTAATTTTATCAAGTTAATTGGTTAGACACTTATATTTCTCGTTATTTTCTTTTAGCCTATTAGAATGGACCGTGGTGATCTGGTTCTAAGGTCTCGGCTTCGGGAACTAAGGGCTTTGTATTGTATTCAACAAAGAATTGTCATACAAGAGGATCTGGTGTCTATCAAATCCGTCAGATCCATATGTCCTCCCACTGATGTGGAATGGAAGTTTGGAAAGAGAAATGCTGCTAAAGTGTCATCCTTTTCATTTAATCGAGGTACAAAATTACGAGATACATCCCAAAATAACCCTAGTGTTGCTTTAAAACGGGATGTTAATATAACCAACTAAATTTAACTGTTAGAATATTTTTGACACAGAACAAAGTTTCAATTTTGTATGGAAACATGGATGTGAAACACCTGGAATCATGGATAAATCAAACAAATAAATTTTTTGATAAAGTTAATAAACTAAAAATTAATCTAAAACGACACATTTACATAAAATAAATGCTCTGAAAGTTGAAACAAAATTGATCAATTTACTAAAAAAAAGACTACATAATGTGCACTGTTTAAAACAACATAGATATTTCTTCGTATTGTTATGGAAAAAAAGTTCCAAAAGAGGATACTAAAGTAAGCTAATGTCATCAACTTCAAAACTAGCATTCCCCAGACAGTGCGTTTTGAGTTTTTAATTATTTTGCAGACAAGAAAAATACTTAAAATTTAAGTTAATTAAATTTCCTTTAAACAATTGGTTCGGGGAAAAAGAATTTTGAAGAATTGATGGCAATAGGTTATCATTGTTCCTTTAGAGAATGTTCCACCAAAACAATACGAAAAAATATTTACCGCAAGAATATTCTGTTCAAAATAATGTACTATGATGAGTACTTTCTCTGTAAACAGAGGTCGATTTCTGATTAGGCAGACTAGGCAACAGTCTAGAATTGCTTGACTATTGGCCGAAGTAAATGATATAATTTTTACTCTATTTTACAAAACAGTTACTTATAGTATATTATATATTTATAAACATCAGCTAGGAACCATACTTCAGTATCATCTAATTATATAGTATTTGAGAATAAAGGCGCATACTTCGTAGCCACGTAATCATAACAAATAAACAAAAACTTCTTTTTTTACAAAGTCATTAAAAAAGTACACAAAATAAACAATAAACACACTAATTTAATTAAAATAGTGCAGAAATATGAATTTATATTTATTAAAATGAAAGGATTCATACAGCATTCAAAGTACCTATTATATAACCACAAGATGCTGTCCTATATTTTGAATGCTGTGATGATATTGCAGTAATAATGTGTAACGCATTAATGTAAGTTTTTATATACAATAAAATCTTTTAATTCAGACTACGCTCCGATTTCTTTTGTGTGCAGATTCATTAGCTGATTTTATTGCAGCTAAACTAATATTGAAACAAACACCCTGCTCATTGGAACTTCATAAAAGTAGACCTATCTTGATATTATATATTTTTCACTGATATGCCTATTAATTCTAAAGAAAGGATAATCTAAATCCTCCACTTACACCGCTCAAGGAAAGGGCACAAGCGTTTAATTACTTGAAACAGTTCCATCTTGAAGAATGAGTCTCTATGAATGAGTTTTAGCTTAGAAACGGACCAATATAAGAAATCTCCTCTGAATAATTTATTTAATAATTGTATTATAACCATTTTGTCTTTTCTAATAATTTTTAATTATTTTTCAAACACTCTAAATTGTAGGTGGTACAGTAAGTAGTTTCATCGCAAAGCGCATAACTACTCTATTACATTCATAAACGACTTTTATGACCTAAGCTCATGTCATTCAGAAATTAAGGTGATGAAGGAATTTTGGAACATCAGTTTGCTTTCTCAATCACTAATATTGGCATATATTTATGCATAATAGATAAAAACTATAAGTATTTCCTATAATTTAAAAATATAAGGCTCATTTTTACGTATTCCGTCAAGTTATTAAAAGTTACTAGAAAATGTTTTTATTACAAGTAGATTTTAATTTACCTTTATGTAAACTTTCTAAGAAATAAATTACCTTCGTAAAAAAGAGAGCTTGGCTAAATTAAGTGCCGGGGGCGAGTGAAAACACTCTTTTTATCAAATTAAAGTTGTTTTAACGCTGAAAAAGAACAATTGTTTTATCGGCCTGGGGACAAATTCTTCTACCAGATCTATAGTGGTAAGTTATTGATCTTCTAAAAATATTGAAAGAGTTATGAAGGAACAATGAAATGTTTTTGTTTATTTTTGTAGTTATTTTACAAGGCAATTAAAAAAAGTAAATTAGAAGAGAAAAAAATCTTGACCATGAGAACATAATTCGTTTCTACCTAAATTTATTTCCTATTATTAGTAAAAGTTAAAGCCTAAAGATTGATTTATCTTTGTTCCTCAATATCATATAGAAACTGTGATTTCAAAAATATATAATTATTAATTTGCAATAAATACAATAATAATCAAATACTTTTTTCATTAAAAAATAAAATTATTAAATGTTAGAGATACAATGATGAGCTTCTTATAGGCAAAATGCTATTACAGTATTTAACATAATAAATTCGTTTAAACCAAATTCTTGCCTTTTGGAAAAGTTTGTATTTAACTCTGAAAACAAACGGAAAGTTCGATAAAATGAGTTGGATGCCATATTTGTTAAAATTTAATTCAACTTCCCAGGGGCTACCACTCTGATTGTATCCCCATAACTAATTTCTACAAATTCTTCCAATTAAAATAAATCTTTAAAGGTCAGGAAACATTATGCTTTGGATTACTTTAATCATTAAATGAAATTCTGATAAGTTGCGAATCTAACTTCTTATAATAAAATATTGTTGACATTCTAAAAATACTCCCATTCTTTTATGATTAAAGCTGGCTTATTTATGTCTGCTTGACCTAAATAAGGGTCGCATACTATTTTGACTTAAAGATCAATTTGAAAAATAAATAATAAATGAAGTTTCAGTTTGATGACAATCCCTAAAGATGTTTCCTGAAGCTCTAAATCTAAATGTGTCTAAAATAGTGATTTTCAACATTTTATAAATCGATCAATTTCAGCTGCAAAGGAATTGATTTTTTTTAATGTTACAGTGTCAAGAGTATTTTAGTAAATATGATTGATAGAACCTTGGAAGTATATAGTTAAGTTAGAGTTCGTAACTTTTCGAAAGTGTTATTTGTGTCAAAAAAATATATGTCCTCTAAGGCCATTTAAAGCATTTTTTTTCTAATTGAAACATAACTACCACCAGTATTTTAGATATTAATTATTAGACCATGATAGAAATATATACCCTGGATGCTACGTACTCAAACGTAAGTGCAAATATGATTCTAACTACGCTATTCAGCTTATTTGTAGATTTATCTAGAAGATGGTAGCATATGTCGGGAGAAATCTTATATAAAGCCACTAGCAATAATGTTCTAATAGTTACAGAAAAGACTGAACGAAGCTAATAATGAGCCATAGATTGCTCGAAACAAGCAAAATTTTCAACTGGTGATAATGATGTCGTATCACCACCGGAAAGGGATGCAATGGATTATGAGGATATAGATCCCTGAGCACCCGAAGGGTGAAACCTGACATCTAACTCAAATGAAGATGACAAACACAATCGCTGGAACAACCCCTTTATACAAGGGGGTTCATTCATACGTCTCACAGATAAAACACAAGGGAAGAATAAGCAAGCCTGAACCCGATACGTCCAGATCACGGCAAAGCCGTGTTACTCTTATGCCAGGACGCCAGCAAAAATTTTCAGTTGAATCTCTTCGTCTCTGATTCTTAAAATTCCGTTTCAAGTCTTGTGAACCCAAATTGCGTACAGAAACAATCTGCCGATTTATATATACTTTTGACCCTCGAGTCACAATAGAGGTACCATCAAATTTATTGAAACTATCTTGAAAGTTCATTTTGATAGAAATATCCATCGACAATATTGATCAATGATTTGTCAAATTCATATGAGCATCGATGAGACTCATATTGGAAAAGAAATACATTATTACAAATTCGTAATAATATGATTTAAATCCCTATGAGGCTTGAACACCCGAGATCTCTCCGTTGGATAATAACCTTAATCGGGTGCTTTGAGGTGGGTAAATGAATTTAAAGAAGGGACAGACACCTCGTCGAGAAATACCTTTCACCCCTGAAACTCATTTGAATGACCTAAAGAGCCTGAAGAGCCACAAAGAGCAACTGTCGAACTGGACGATCTCTGCTGTCAGGGCACATAGGGTTAAATATGAAAAAAGAGCTACACTTCCTCAGAAGATTAATTTTTCTATGGTATTGGAGCTTTTGCAATTATTCGCCATTGATAGCTAAAAAAACAAATTAAAACAATGTACTTTTATGGAGAATACTCAATTGAACAGCATTTCAGAACCATAAAATATAAGGAAGTGAATAAGAACTTGAATATAATTCTATTTCAAACATCATTATATAAGTCTATATAAAGTGCTACAAGCATAAGAGCCGGGTCTAGCATAGAGATAGCTTGTCTTCCCCATGATCTATGATTCCGTGTTCGAGTCCCGGTTCTGGCATGGTTGTTATTCTTCAATATTTTATCTGTGAGGCAAATGAATACACCCCGCCTCCTGTAAAAAGACACTGTGCAAATAAATACGAAGCATGAACTAACTTAGCTGTAATCTTAGCCTAGCTGGAGCTAATGAAAAAATATGAAAATCTAATTCGCTTATGTCGCTTATAAAGTACCATAAGTCACGACAACAGATATTAGAAACAAAAATTGAATAAACTGCTTTGTAAAAAATATGCAATTAATATAAGAACAGATTGAATGGCCTAATTAAAACACATAAAATCACCTAAAAATACTTTGGAATCATTTATAGTCTTTTAAATTAATTTATACATGAAATCATTTACTTGTATATTGGAAATCATGTAAAGAAATACTTTTATTAAATTATTTATAATCAATAAATAAAAAATGAGAAATATGTGTAGAATAGGTTTTTTCCAATTTTCATCAAAAAATTAGACTTCATTTTTTCACCAGCTGGTTGGCCGAGAATATTTATTGTGTTTAATTCTGATTAGACTTATGTATAGCATATGTTTAAAATAATTAATACGCGTTTTCAGGCGTAAAACATAAATTTCACTCATGAAAATTGCATAAATAAAAACCAATCTTTTCCTTCTTCAGCTCGCAGTATTTGAAGACCGCAACGCAATTTAACCTTTTGACAAAACAAAAATAGTGGGATTTTATTGAAATTAAAAATATATATTCTTAAAAATTTATCCAAGAAAAATTTAATATATTTTTTAAATTCCAGGACAATTAAATTGATATTGTTATCAGAGAAAAGTGGCTTATTTAAATTTGAAACATTGTAAAAATAATGAGACAATAATATTTTCAAAAATTACAGTAGAAAGTAGCTATGATCTCATCTAGATTTTAAAATTCTAATTGAAATTTCGGAGAAATTCCAAGAGAGGAGATATTATCATTCTTCAAATTTGGTTCTTTATGTGGAATGCCAATACGCAATCATTCACCTTTATTATAATATGAGATTAATCAAATACTTTATTTATACTTGTTTAACGATGTATTTTTACACATTTTGAGAGAACCAAAAAGTTTCGTGAGGAAAATAAATATTAGAATAAGAAAGCAAGTCAGTATATAGAGGTCTTAAAAAGAGAAGATAATTATAAAGATAATTTGGAATTAATTATTTATAGCATTTCAAGATAATTTATCTAAAAAGTGTGAACATAACAAAACATGCTACTCTTTAGATCAAGATATTAATTTTATTGATTGAATTTTATCACAATATTTATTTTTAAATCTTTCGTTAAGCTGTAAAAGGATTTCTTATGAATTTTTATATGAAAAAGAAATTTTTTACAATAAAATGTAAAGTTCCATTTTTAATTAATTCTAGGGAAAATATCTAACAAAAAACAAAAAATGAATTAATTTTTAAACCTTTTATAATTGTATAAATATTGAAAATAAAGTTTCATCACTTTGAATTAATTTTTTAATTAATTTACCAAAACGAGTTCTCAAATTTTTTTATCATGTGAGAACCCGATGTTGCTTACTTTTGCGGTTTCTGAAGCCTCCAAGTGTCTAAGGAACAAATTGGCGATTTATCGCTTTTGAGGCATCCATTTTTTGCTGTTACGGTTATTAGAAAATAATGCATATTGATGTCACATTCGGTGATTTATCGCCAACTAAGTTACAACTTTCCTAATTATTCATTCTCGGAATTCTTAAGAATTGCCTTCAAAAATATGTCATTAAACTGTTTCAAACGATTTGAAACAATCACGAAATTATTAGAATATGTATGCGTTGATATTTAGAGAAACGATGGAGGGGAGGGGATGGCCATCTCATAATCGGTAGACCTCCAAACCAAAATTTTACCAGCTTTAAAAATTAAAAATTAAAATGTAAAAGATTATATATATATATATATATATATATATATATATATATATATATAGTCCTAAATGATGCCAATACGCATGAGAGAGAAGTGATGGCGCCAGCTTCCTCCGCCCGACGGAGAGGGTTGGAAAACTTCGCGCCATATGGGTAAAAAAAACCCTTTACGTTGTAGGGATGTTGTGATGGTTTTATTTGTGTAAAAAGCAGTCAGCCATACATTTTCATTACTTTAAATGTTGTGTTAATGTTTAAATGTTGTTAGTTAAATAATATTTAAAAACATCAAATTATCATCATTACTGATATTAACACTCAACCTCCCCTCCCCCATATGTATATTTATACCTACATACACAGAGAGAGAAATTGGGGATAGCAGATTTCAATTTTTCTTTTATTCTTTGAATCTTTTGTTACTCTATGAAATGGTTTGTTATAGTAAAAAAGAAAGTTTCTCGAATAATAAATAAAAGCACAGTTTTTATTTATAGCAAGAAAAGAAAAACAGGAATCTAACTTAGGTTTTTTTGGCGATAAAATGTTATTACTTTTTTAGTAACAATATTAAGAGCAATAATTAATAGAATAATAGAAGATACACAGTTAAAGAATGACTAAATGAAATTCCTTTTTTTAAACCTATGAAAATTATGATAAAAATAACAAACCCCATTTGACCGATTTGACTTAATTTTTATTAAGTAATTTATCAAAAATATTAATTTTTATTTCTTTTTTATCGTTTTTAATAACTTATCCATGTATTTTAATGTCTACACTATTAATGCAGAAATTGCTTTAATGATAAAATTAAAGTAAAATAAATTAAACGCCGACTTCGTAGGAAACATATACACAAAAATAATAAAATTTTGCTTTTGACCACAGTTTTTAAATTCTTTAATAAAATTATTTCTAACATTTCTCTTTCGTGTAACCTAGCAAAAGGCGAGGTGGTTCCATAAATTAATCTTTTAATCTGATTGTTTTTGTGTTCTCGGTACTTTTAATTTTATAAATAAAGTTTTATTTTGAATAAAAAAAAGTATTATGGCATGAAAACAAATCCTGCTTTCTATTTATTATTTAGAATAAAAGGAATCATGTCTTTAACTGAGAAGATTTAAAAAAATTCAATTTGTTTTAAAAGTAATATTAAGCTAGAAAAAAAATAAGTATTATTGCCTCGCTTTTCAAATTATTTGTTTTTAACAACAAAAAATAAGCTTCCAAACAATTTTCCTTAAAGAAATCGCTCTTAATATATAGATTTTTTTGCATGTTTTAGAAAACTTTCATTACTTTGTGGGAAAGCCTTACATGAAATTCATTTTTTTTTAAGTTTCTTTGCTAAAGCGAATAATGAACCCAAACTTTTTCTTTCAAAGAGTTGTCGTGGGCGTAGATATGCAAGAATTTATTTTGCGATAAGCATCAGGCATGAACAGCTATATTTTCATGAAAAGTAATGGAAAAAAATTGCGCTGAAAATGCTAGTGAGCATATTAAGTAAATATTTAAAAAATATATTTTTTTAAGCAAACTCGGACATTTTAAGCACTATAAAAATATTTTAAAAAAAATTTTTATCTTATAAAATGGATGATATTTCCCCATTTCCGTAACTACATAATATGTAAATTTTTGAAAAGTAGCAATCTCATAAATCAACCTTTAAAAATGTAGATTAAAAAAGGGACAATTTGACTTAAAAAAACCTTCAATATACGAAATTGTGATTAAAAAAAATTTGCAAGTAGCATTATTTGGAAAATAGAAATTGTGGATGGGAATAACGTTAAAATGAAGACACATGGCCTAGTTGGCTTAGACCGGACGTTCTAGAGAATTGTGTTAATATCGAGATCTGAAACAGAGACAGAAGTGGCAAGACGTCTAGAGAAGTGGTATCGCAAAGAGGTAGAGCCGCGATACAATATCTATGGGCCAAGAATGTGCCCCCATCGGAGATTCACAGGTAAATCGTTGAAGTGAACGAGTGTAAAGCAATGAGTAGACAACAGACGGTGAAATGGTGCCGTTCTTTTGAAGCTGACAGAGAAATGGCTGCAAATTTTTAGGTGAAAGGTCTGGAGCCACCACTCCCATACAGTCCCTATTTGGATTCCAGGGACTATTTCCCTTTACCGCAATTGAAGAAACATTTATCCAATACAATGTTAATATCAGACGATGATGTTCAAAAAAGGTGCCTGCCGAGAATTGTCTGAATAACCAGGGACCTGATTGTACCCAGATGAGTTAAACAAATTGGTTCAGTGGTGCAATAAATGCCTCAATAAGTTTGGTGATTATGTATGGAAGTGAATTTCACATACGCCTTTTAATTAACTTGTATCCTGTGTATATTGTTAATAAAGCATTTTTCCTTTTTTTGTAATTTTTTAGTTAACCTTTCGTATTAAATAGATTTCTTACACTACTCTCAAAAGTTTTTTTTTAATTATAAGATCCACATATAGACAAAACTTCACACTACATGTACCAAGCAACAGTAATAGAATGATATGTTTTCCAGCTATAAATTATTTCTAAGAAAAACTTTGATGAAAAAATTTATTTAAATTAGTTTGATTAATTTAATTAAAAATTCAAAGTGAATTTTTTTTTAATTTTATAATGAAAATTGAACTAAAACTAAGAATAAATTTTATCTGCATGCATGTTTAGGATTTAAAACTACTATAATATTCAATATTATATTTTTAATTTTTATGTTTATTATATTAAAGCGAAAATAAGATCACTAATATTATTTAACTATTATTTACGTATAAATTCATTTCTAGTTGAATTATTATTACTTTAAAGAATTATTACTTTTTATGGCCATATCGATTTTGGGCATTTCAAGTTTGTAGAATCTTTGCATGTATTCGATATCCTATTACTAGAAACAATTCTTTTTATGCAATTACTAACATAAAGAATCATATTCTCTCTTTTCTCACTATAATAGTTGATGCAATTTTGATTTGAATATCTAGCAGCTACCAGCGGTCTTACTAACTTAAATTTTACTAAAGTAAATTACATGTCTTAAATAGGAAAAATTTTGATTCATGCATTCAACATTTAGTTTCTGTTTGCAACAAAATTTTGCTTTTTTTTTTTAAATCGGACACACATCGTTTTGAACGTGGATGTCGATGGCCTTTACTCTGTTCATTTTTTCTCAGTATGTTTTATAATAAATGTTAGACAGTAAATGTTAAATGTCTAATAAACCTTAAATAGTAAATTTTATATTATAAATAATAAGTAGTAAATTTTATGATAGATAATAAGTAGTAACTTTTATATGATAAATAATAAAGAGTAAATGTTATAAAGTAAATAATAACTATTATATGAAAATAATAAATAGTATATGTTGTATGAAAAATAAATCTTGTCTTTTTGTTAAGAGAAATTACATATTCAAGAGTTTAGTAAAATTTAAATATTTTGCCTTTAATTCACGAAAGATTAAAGCCGATGATTGAAGAACTGAGTTTTCCAACTAAATAAATATTTTTCTACCTGTAATTGGAGACAACTATGGAACCGAGAATCCACTCCAAAATAAACATTTTTAAAAATAACTGTTTCCGCAAAACATTATAAAAAGGATTCTAATGTTGCGCTTTGCAAATTTTTCTTTTATTTCTTCTATGAATTCCAAGTAATTTATTTCGATAATAGGTTTCATTTACGTAGCCAAGTCCAATTATAAATTTAGTTTCAAATTTTCCTTCCTTCAGAATATTTGTTCCAGGACTGTTGGCGCAAACAGTTTAAATATCTTTAAAAAATGTGAATTAGAAAGAAAAATTTACTGCTTATAACTATGGCCTGGATGAATTTATAAAAATATATTAAAATCGTTTTATTAAAATGCTCATTACTTTAATTATGGTTGATAATTGATGTTTGCTATTGAAATATTGGAGTGCGAAGTAGTTTTATTTAAAAAGAATTATTGACAAAATCCTTTTTAAAGGGTAGGAAGGCAAATTAAATTATTTTGCTAGCCCATTTGAAAACTGCTTAGAGGTTGTAATTTTTAAAAAAAATCAAAAATGTAGCTATAGTTGAATTTTTAAAGGTATGCATCATAATTTCATTTTAACCGCATATATAAGATTAATAATTTTGTATCCACTTATCATAATAAAGTATTTTGACTTGAAGTGAAAGAACATTCTTAAAAGTTTATTTTCATAAAGGTAGCATGCCGATTTTATGTAAATTATCTTAAATTACAGAAAACGAAAATATATTTGCAAAAAAATTAAAACTTGAAGAAAGAGGAAAGTTTTAAAATGTAAGGAGTTTTATACTCATTAATCCATAACACATGCTCTCTGTATGCATGAGTTGTGAAAACTAAGGAATTTTTAAGATATTCAAGAAAAATTAAAATCTCCGTTAGCAACCATCGATGCCACATCGGTACTGATGTTAGTAGATGATATTGCAGAATTCAAAAAATAAATTCAGAAAGCTGATAGTAGGTATTAAGGAGATGAAAAATTATCATAAAACGCATGGTTTCAGGCCACGTTTATTTGTTGATAATCTCAAAAACAGTCAGAAATGCAACGAGTTTAGCTGTATGAATACGAGGATTAGGAGCAAAGTAATAAAAAAGAAGCCTTACTGTATGTAACTTTTTCATGCTTTTGAGAAAAAAATAAAATGTCGAGCAAGTATTCATTAATGAGTTTTGTGGAATGCATGATTCTTAAACTTCCTTCGCAAACAGCATGTCGGATTTCACGAATGCAACTAAAATGTGCTGATGTACCATCGAGTCGAATTGGTATATAAACGAAGGTTTTTATGTACAATTTTCGGTATTTCAAGCAGTAAATCGGGTAAGACGCATTGCAAGAAAATAAGGTACATAGGAGGTACATTGAGGTGTTCGGGCAGAAAATACGGTACCAATAACTGATCACTGAGAATCCCTGCCCAGATGTTAATATCAAACTTGAATTCTACCATCGACGATACAATAATGTGAGGATTTTCAAATGACCAAATATGTGCGTTGATAACACCTTCTGCCGTAAAGCAGACTCCAACTAAATTTCTAGAAGAAAACTGCGCGTCTTGTTATCAAGCATCCAGCCTGCAAACTCCACCACACGTGGATTATTCATCCCCGCATAGGTGTTGAATTTTCTACGAGTAGAAAGGAGGCATGTTTTCAGTACGCATAACTTTATCGTTTAGGTTCGAATACCTAGTTGAGTTGAAACTGATCATATAGTTGTTGATGGTTTATTGTCAAATTGTTGCAAAATTGTGTTTTCTGCGTCTGGTATAGGCCCAGTGCGTTTTTGTCCTTCCTTCTAGATATTATATTAAAAAAAATCTTTCTACCGCAATAGCGATTGATGTTTACAAACTTTTTATGGAGCAAACAGTGCCTTCTCGGATACCGCATTTGGTACATTCTTTGTACTAGACGTCCATTGTCATCAGCTCGACAGTGAGTTAAATGCCTATCCCCATATTCGTCACTCGTGAATTCTGGCATATTGTTCACGAATAAAGTTAAATGATCATTAATTCTATAATGCTCATTAATGTAATTAATTTTTGCTCGCTGCTTTTATTTTCCACGAAGGCAAAGGAAAGTTTCATACGAGAAGTCTTCTTCTTCTCGATTACCATGTTCTTAATTCTGCTTTCATATGTCTATTCTCTTCACCAAGTTCAGTGATTTCTCAACGTCACTTTTTGAATGATTTTGATTAAGTTTGCAAATATTTTTAGTGGATGCTGAATGGATAACAGCGCATTGATTTTTTTTATCTTGACGTTATACATCTGAATACCTGGTGTCGAATTGTTAACAATAATGAAGATTCTAGAAAATACAAGAATTACGGCTTTGTTATGGGCCCAAATTCCGAAGATTTTTACTCTAAAAATCCGAGGCTCTGTCTAGGAAACAATATAAGAGGTGCTCATGGCAGAAATAATTCGCTTCCGGAAAGTAGCTGTCAAATTGAACTCTTCAACGACGTTGTTATATCTTTCCTCAATGTCAATATGTTGTCAGTTTCTACAAAGGCACATCTTTATAAAAATTTCGGTTGTGTTTTTACTATCAGTGCTTCATATATAATCGTGGAATAAATTTTTTTAATCCACTTTGAGGTTTAAAATCTTTATCCATCGGAAATTATTTTGTAGCAATTAAATTATAATGTTTTCCTGTGATTCGATATGTTTTTAAGAATTCTATTTGGTAAATTTAATTAATAAGAGTCCAATTGATCAGTGTAATTGATAAGATCTTTTTCAAACATTTATCCATATTAACTGTAAATTGAACTAACGGATTTGCAATTACATTTTCTCTGCCATTTTTCAATCTTAAAAAAATTAATTAATTTCTCTAAAGGATCGCATTAGTCATGCTCTTTTAATATGGGGTTTTAATTCTGATTTATTAATTAAAAAGATTTAAAGTTTAATTATTTCTATTGAGTTCTAAAAACAATAAAATTAATTACTTAATTGCGATGCCTGAAATAATAATAATTCCATCTCATTTTTCCACGTAGGGAAAAAAATTTTAATGCTTAATTAATTTACAAGCAATAGAAATAGAAGTATTAGTTCAACGGTTTTTATCTATGAAAAATTATTAAATCTTTGAAGGGAAAATTGATAGTCGAATAAATATTTTATTTTTGTTCAACAAATCATAAACTCCAAAACCAATTTTGAAAATGGATAATTTTTTGTAGTTTTATTTTTAAAAGCTTTTTGCTAAAAGCTCGCAGCTATTCGAAAACAATGTTTAATTTATTTTTAAAACAATTTCGATCTTATTTTCAAATATATGTATTTTTTTAATCTTTTTTATATTTAAGAGACGAATAATTCAAAAGAAACTGCGTTCTCAGAAATTGCTTGCATCGTAGGTGGGGATTTCAATGGAATGGAGTTTACGTTTCTAAAAAATTTATCGCAAAGCGAGGAAATAATATCAATAAAATAAAAAGAAATGCAGAGTTATTTAAGTATTAAATTGCACTGTTTTTTCATGTCAGGAATCAAAAAAGCTTTATGTGAATTGGGATAAAATATCTTGAATTGTGCTTCGAACTAACAAAAGATTTGTCAACAAGGCACAAGCATTATTTTCTTAAAATTTCTTAAAATTAAATTATTTCTAAATAAGTTATCCTTAAAAATGACATCTTATTGCAGACAATCAACTAATAATGAGCTTAAAGTAGATTAATTCATTTTGTTAATATATATAATTAATTACCCAGTCTTATCTTTAATGATTGGTTGGTTTGAACACACTTTTTTCTTTTAACACATTCGCTGCCACTGATGCACTTGTGCGTTACAAATAATATGTAATTGTACCAAACCATCTCTGTTATTAGATGACACCTTCTCTACTATAGTTAAAAGATAGCAAAGGAGGGGACATTTAATTAGATAGATGATCCTGATATCAGGCTTTGGTAGTGGCAGTGAACGTGTTAATGGATTATCAGTTGTCAAATGAAGAAAGTTTCTAGGAAGAAATTGTAATTTTATTGATAACAAATATTATTTTTTAATTTAATTAAATTCCTGTGTAGGTCAGCAAAAAGAAAATTTTAATTTCTTTTTATTTAATAATTATAAAAAAATTTATTAAGCATCAAAAAATTATTAATTTTCGTAATAACTGAACTCGCATTCTTTACCTTCACGCGAAAAGGCTGAAATCCTTGCATTTTATTGATTGAGCTACACCCTGTTCATTTCAGTTTTCATTCAAACTGCTAAAACTCTATTTAAAAGATTAAAAATTAAATAAATTTAATTAATGAATGAATTAATTATTATTTTAATGAATTAATTCTAAAAAATTGCTTTAACATCAAGTGTTATCAGTGCAAGTTTTAAAAAATATGTTTGAACTTGAGTGGATGAATAAAAAGTATTTTGTTAAATGATAAAAATTTGAGCAATATGAATAAATATAAATATATTTAGGGGGAGTTTTAATCAATAGATGGAATTGAAAAGGAGACGAAATTGAAATGTGATTATAAAATCTAGTTCTTAAATTCAATATGTGACATAAAAATGAAATGGAAAATAATTACAATACATTACTTTCATTTTTGTGTATTCTATAAAAACATCGAGAGCAAAATTAAAGGCGTATTTGCCTTGATTTCATAGCTAGTCTATAGCTTGGATATCAAAGAATTTCATATCCCAAGTCTAATTCAGAATATTTCCACCATGCATAGGGCCACGGTGGCATGGTGGTAAGGTCTCGGCTTCGGAACCGGAGGGTTTAAGGTTCAAGACTCGATTCCCCCGAAGATCCGTCGTGTTAGGGGGTCTCTTGCACGTTAAATCTGTCAGGCCAAACGTCCTCGCGCTGGTGTGGTGTGGTGTGGTGTGGAGAGGGGGGTGCCACTTCAGGTGTCGTCCTCGTCATCTGACCATGTTTCAAAATTACGAGGTCCGTCCCAAAATAGCCCTCGTGTTGCTTTAAACGGGACGTTAATATAGCTAAACTAAACTAAAATCCACTATGCATACAAAATTGATGAAATAATGTTATCCAATATGATATGCTCTCACATTTGAGTAAAGAGAAAATTAGGAGCTTGAAATGACGGGTAAGGTTACACCTAACCCGGCATTTCAAGCTCCTTATCATTTAACATTATAAAATATCATTTAACATTATTTATCATTATCATCTTAATCACACATAACATTATCATTATCATTTAACATTATAAATCTTATCATTTAACAGGGATAAAATATTGTGAAGTTTATTACAGCATAACTTCGTACTACTTTAAAATGGCACGAACAATGATGAATAGATAATTGTTCTAACTAGTTTAGTTATATTAACGTCCCGTTTAAAGCAACACGAGGGCTATTTTGGGACGGACCTCGTAATTTTGAACATAGATCAAATGACGAGGACGACACCTGAACTGGCACCTCTCTCTCCACACCACACCACACCAGTGGGAGGACGTTTGGCCTGACAGATTTAACGCGCAAGAGACCTCACACGACGGTTCTTCGGTGGAATCGAGTCTCGAACCTGAAACGCTCCGGTTCGGAAGCCGAGACCTTACCATCAGGCCACCGCGACCCCAAATAATCTAACTAAACGAAACCAATAAAAATCAGTGGAAGTGGTCTCCCCCAAATTTTCTCGTGTACTTTAATAAACTTGTCATACTCGAAAACTCCTTATACGGCATTGATGTATAATAGTTACAAAATATTAACTTTAAGAGTGAATTTAGCATTTTCACTGAATCGATATCGTCATCTTTGGCAAAGTTTTTGGTGATTACGTTCTAGCATGCGTTATTAATACCCAAAATTGAGTTTGTGTTTTAGAACACATTTTTTCAACCGAATGAAATTAATATTTGACACAAACCTGTACTTGTAGTCACAAAATTCCAAACTAAATTTTATATATTTAAACCAATGAATTTTTGAATTATCAAGTTAGCATGTTTCTGAAAGTACAAACAGCAGGTCGCTTATCCCTCAAATGGATTTATATCAAAATCTATCATGTATCTTCATTATGGATATTAAATCTGTGTTCCGAATTTTATCTATTTGGATCTCTTCGTTTTGCAATTATCGTGTTAATGTATATTCGAACAGCTGGACTGACAAACTTCCTCTTAATAGATTTTAATGAAAATATGATAAAAATTTACACATTTGGTGTTAAGATCTTTTACAAAATTTTTGTCGTCTAGCAAAAAGGAATTTTCGTGTTATCTCTGTCACAGTTAGACATTATTTTCCAAAATGTATTTTTTTAAACTTATGGAAGTTTATAATCTAAAGATTCGTTAAACTCTCGAGTGCGAAATTTAGATAATTGCTGTATTTTCTCTATACAATGCATACGAGAAAGTAATATGGAATAAAGAACCATGTAGCAATTCTCCTTGTATGTTATAAATAATAAAATCTTTTCTAAAAATTATGTTAGTAAAATAAACATCAGTATTAAATTAATATTAGAATGAAATATATTTCCATTGAGTTGCGTTAAAAATGCTTTTTTTCTAGTAATCAATTTTGGAGGATTTTTTTAATCCTATAAAATTTTCATCTCGCTATAAAATGGTTTTATAATTCGCACCTCACTTTAATAAAAGGGTTATTATCTTAAAAGAAAAGAAAAGGGCGCTTTTCGTTTGAAGTTCCAAATTTAAAAATCCAATTTCAGTTTTTCAAGAAGATTTGAATTTCTTTGTTTTTAATCCTCACCAAGTTTTGCGAATAACATTAAGTAGAAAAAGAGAGTATTATACCACCACTTTTTAAAAAAAGAATAGTTCATGTAAATTAACAAAAATTAAACTCCGAAAGAGTAGAGATCTCTTTGGAAACAAAATTTTAACGCTTATCAGAAATTTTTCATTTGAAGTTTTGCATAAAATCTTTCACATCTTTTGGTGGGAGAGGAGGAGTTAAGAGCAAATAAAAGTGACTAAGTAAAATGTATTTGGTAAGAATGGTTGCATAAAAATTTTAAACGAAGGAAACATGCTTCGAGAACATTTAGTTATTCAAAAAGCACAAAAACAATATCATTTGAAAATAAACATTTAAATACATTTAACTGGTGCAATTAATCTCATAATAGGAAAGGCGGACTTAAATATATGTTTAATGGTTATTAAATTTATGGCAAGTTAAATTATCCTTAGTTTTCGAACATACTTCGCTACAAAAATTAATGTTCTAGAAAATAAAAGAATGTTGGCGTTTTCTCGATTAGAACCCGAGATCCAACGAAACTTCCAGAAAATGTTTTGAACTTCTGAAAACTTCTAGGAAACCTTCGGGACAATCAAGTGGGATTTTCCTACTGCAGCTTGATAGCGAAATAAACTCTGGTATAATAACGATTTTTGTTTGGCTGTGGTTTCACTGCATTTATTTGTGCTTATTCTTTGAGGAATAAAACGTCCTTATCTTTTAACAAAATTGTATTTATCATTGTGCACACATTGGAAGAATTATCAGTACAAAGAATAACGATAGAATTTTTAATAACAGTTTGGTGAAAGAGAGCTTACCTCATCTTAGCAGAATACATTCGAATAAATCTGAATGTGCAGATCACCGTAAAGGCAATAACGAAAAAATATATTTCATTTATTTTACGGCCATCGCCGGTAGTGGTATAGAGCATCCTGAAGGAATCATGTTTCATCATCCGTAGGAGGTAGCCAACCAACACCATTTCTGTACCTACTAGAATGGCGAGAACCAGTCAAGAAACTGGTAACTTCTTATCTTCATTTTTGAGTATCCCAAGGGAGATAATGATCAGGTAAAAAAACACATTCTTAATTTAAATTCAAGTTAGCCAAATTTACCCATTTTCTCCAAACTCTGACGCATTTCAGTATTTGTTTTCAGTACTATTGCTAAATCTTAAATGTCATATTATACAATACTGTGCAATGTTTTGAGTTTCCTAAAATGCTGAAAAAATCCTACTTGGGCAAACTACATCTATGTGAGTAATGCCAGTCTGAAAGTTCAGAGAGATGTATAATGAATGATTTTTCATTTTTATCCTAATTGACTTTATATTTGATTTATATTTACATTACACCTTATTTTCTGACATTTCTGAAAGACATTTTCATATTTATTTCGTCGGTGGTCAAATTATTCGTCTGAAATATTGGCTTTTCCTGGCTGTTAAATTACTTGTAATATGGAAAGAATTTCATTAAAATTCCAATTTTTTATAACATAATAAATGTTATTTTAATTTTAACAATGATAAAAACAAGCGAATAAATGGTTTTAAAGAATTTAAGATTTTCAGTGTGACAATACAATGTGACATTAACTAAAGTAAACATTTTTATGGAAACGCTTTAGCACTTTGAGGTTGAAATTAAAAAAAAAAAAGAATTAGTCTTTCAAGGTTACAGCATTGTAAAAAATGTAAATTAGAGAGTCTTAGTACAATTCAAGGGGAAGAAACGTTCAATAAATTACATCGGAAATCATTTTTTACACAGTAAATATCATCTCATAGATCAGACAAGACATCTTTTTAACTACTCGTGCTTGATTTCTCTCATAAATCAAGTGGCTCCCCGTCAAAAATTAAAATTTCCGACTATTTGCATCCTTTTTAGATCCATAAACTCGTCCTGTAATTAAAACTGTGTGAAGCAAAAACGTGATGAAAATAGGAAACTTAATGATGTTATTCCAGGAAAAAAATAATTTGCCTTCCCTAGATCTAATTAATTTAACAAATTACCAAATTTCTTTTACATACATTTTTTTTTGTATCGGTATTTGTATTTAAACAGCTTTCTAAACAAATTTAACTTTCTAAACAAATTTCATGTACCGATGTTTCAACATTTTTACAAACCTGTAATTTTAATTCTCAGCATGAATAGTCTTATCGCAAGAAAGATTTTTTGCTTAGTGGGTGTTGTGGCGAGTCGTTGATCTCAGAACTTGGCAACAAAATAGAAATTACTAGAAACTTTCGGAATTTTATCGATCCATCCAATAGGAGATGAGATACGCTTGATTGGTCCGAAAACGTTCTGTACCCATCTTCCTGGGAACTACAAAAGACCGGCAAGGCATAAAGCCAGTCTTGTGTGGATCTCAAGCGAATACTGAACTAAGTCAAGTGCCGAGTACTTGTGTTCGCTGTGGAAGCAGCATCGAGTCCTCTGAGGAATAGCCAGTTGTGTAGTAGTGTGTCAGTAGCTGATTGCAGCTAAAGCGAGGAGACAGAGGAGAATTACAACAGTTTGGAATCTACGGAGAATCTATGAAAATTCCCTCTCCTGTAGAATTCTGTATGATCGCCTTGTGTGCATTGGCTGTTAGTACTACCATTTACGAGTTGCAATCTACTGTTTTCTTAAAGTGCACTGCTGTGTACTGTCCTGTATTCGTCTCGGCTGCATATATTTGTCGTCTGAATATTCATCTCATCGTGTGTAATTACGTCGTCGTCTTTTCTACTGTTCATTTCATTTCTGAATCAACATCCATTTTTTTTAAAGCCTAAGTATGGAAATAATAAATCCGTAACAATATCAAACGCTTCCACGTTTTCGTAGAGATCTTGGAATAAATTATGTATTATAAAATTGCATTATACAACTATTTTTGTGTTCGAATTTATATTTTTGTTGTAAATCATTCTGCTTATTCAATTGATGATCAGATCAGATCAATCTGCTTATCAGATTTCTCTGATAGAGAAATCTCAATGTTCTATAGAGCGAAACAAGGTACATCAGCTACAATCTGCTTTTATATGTGAAATCCTCGTTTTCTTTCAAAACCGAAGCACCATTCACGTTGAAAAAAAAAGAAAAATTAGACTTTCATGTACAAATAAATCTTAGATCTCTAGGTAATTTTAGAAAAGCAGCACCTAATTTTTTTATTCTCTGGAGAATAAAAAAGAGAAAACTCTGTAGCGCCAAATAGATGAATAGGTTACTAAATTCTAGTGTTATAATTCTAATTTCTAAATTTCAAACCTGTTAAATCTGTATATCTAAAGAAAAACTTTGGCATATAAGTTTTTTATACAAAATCGCGCGTTTTTCCTGGACTTTATCTGGTATGTTCAAGACAGGAAGAACTTAGTAAACTTTTTTAAGTCCTGAGGTTAAGAAAAATATGTTAAAAATTAAGAAAAATTTTAGTGTTTTTCTGCTGTGCTAGTATTTTCTGAGAAATATAATTTTTTCATTATCATAAAAGCCAAAGTATTACGAAAGTAGTTTACTAATTTCAGCTTCCTATTCATACAGCTTTTTATTATAATTATAACATTTTTTAATTTAATATGATACAGAATTTTCATAATATTTTATTATTATGAAACTCAAAATAATTTTCTCGTTTCCTGAAACCATTTAATTCCGTATTATTACAAATGTTAAAATTTAATTTATTTAAAAATTAACCTTCTGTGATCATTTACTCTGATACAAGATTTTTCATTTCTATTTTACTTTCTTGAGTATATTTATTTATTTTCCTGCAGAATAACTCATATTAAACTGATTCTGTTAAATTCCATGTTTTTCAGTCTTATCAAACAACCACTGTAAAAATTTCAATAAACATACTCGGTATAAAGAATAATACTAGAAAGCAAATTAGTAGCCAAAGGCTATTCTTCTCTTAATAAAATTATCAACTTATCTTTTGTGATAAAATGTAAGGTAACTTTGTAAGGTAACTAAGGTAACTTAAGGTAATAAAAACTAAGGTAACTTTCCCAAAAATAAAATTGCTTTCAAATTTTCCTTGAGCATTCTTATATCAAAGAAAGTGAGTGAATCTTGCTTCTTAATTTGATATATATATTTTTATTTTGCAAATAAAAATAACTAAAAATTTCACTGTTGCAATATTCTTTTATGTTCCATTAGTACATTTTTACAGTTTAGAAAGACAATAAAACAGAAAAGAAAGCGAATAATAATTTAAAAGAATTCAATTAGCCTCTTCTATGACCTAAGGTAAGATAAACATATAATTTATAAAATACTTTTATCTCCGAGTATTAAACACAAAAAATAAATAATAAATAATGGAGCTGCAGTTTCAATATTTGCCAAAGAGATTTGTAAAATAAGAATCATCATTGCGTCGCAATAAAAAAAATTAGTTTATGATGTTATTTCGAAAAAGAAAAAAACTGAAGATCAGAGGATGAGATTTTCTGCTTAGCTAGCGAACTAATATCGCTGAGCGAATCAGACATAAATAAATATTGCAGAATCTTAATGAAAGAGGGTAGTTCCAATTTATTCATCATTTTCTTATGAATTTTAAAATCTTATTTACGAAGCAAGACGGAGAATAGATCCGTCCCTTGAGGGTCGTTGTTGAATCAATGTTCTTTCAAACACGAGTCATTCATTCATTTTATACAGAGTGTTTTTATTCGTGCTTATTTAGAAATCTTTTTTGTCTCTCTTTCTTCATAGATTTTATTTACATTTGATTTATATTCATTTATTCATCGATTTATTTTGCTGTTCTATCTACATGTGTTTTGAAATTAAAGTCGTATCTTAATCTTTAGAATACAAAGACGAGTAAAATGCTGTAAAATTCGCTCTAAATAGAACGCATTTTTATTTCCTCGTATAAGAAATATGCAAAAAGGAGAAGTTGTTATAGTCAAAAAGTTAGATTATGACCTTTTGAAGAATTTCCATATTTTAGACTTCCTTTTCTCAAAAAGACACTTTTTTTAGAAAAATATGTATGCCCTTGCCGGCGTCCTGGCGTTGGGGTCGCACGTCTTCCCCGTTATCTGGCCATTCAGATTCGAATCCTGGTTTGGGCATGGTTGTTCGTCTTCTGTGTTCTATCTATGAGATGTGTGAATGTATAAAAGGATTGTACAATTGAATGTAACGCATAGGATAGCTAAGTCGTACTCTTAGAGCTAGTTGAAGCTACTGAAACAACAAGAGATGCTTACTCGGCTTAAATAGCTAACATATAACTGTCAACGGGTTTGTAAAGTTCCAAAAGTCACTGCATGTATGTCCGGGAATATATTTCCTGGAAACCGGCTCAAGTTAGACGGATAAATCATGGTAACAGCTTTTATTTAAAATTTATTGATTTTGAAAGAAGTACATTCAAGAGAATGAATGTATATAGGTGAATTTGAAAGTCTTAAAATGGAAATGTAACATGGATAAAGTCTGGTACACAAATTTAACACCTAAATTCTAAAACTGTGATAATTTAAAAAAAAATTTGAAAAGTTGTTAAACTGTCTGTCTCTGTAGTAGACGTATTGTTTATTTATATTAACGTTCCATTTTGAAGAAACACTTGGATTATTTTGGGACGGACCTAATAATTTTGGACCGCGATCAGATGACGAAGACGACACCTGAACTGACACCCCCTCTCTAAAATTCCACACCACATCAGCGGGGTTACATTTGGTCCCAACGGAATTAATTTGCACCACACCCGCTTAAACGGCAGTTCTGTGGAATTGGGTTTTGAACCAGCAACCCTCTAGTTCCAAAGGCCAGACCCTACCACCAGACCACTTCTTCTTGCATACAGCCGACCACCCCGACACCACTGAACGTAGCAGAATCGACAGGATTTGTTGTGATCGACTGCTGACCACTAGACCACTGCGGCCCTAGGCATATAAACCTGATGTCTCAAAAGCACAGTGACCTAAATAAATGAAATTTGATATGTGATTTCCTAGCTTTAATTGTAGTTCCACTTCAAATTAAGATCAAACGAGCCATGAAAAGGCTTGTAAATTATATATTCGGTTTATTTTGCCAAGTTCTGATAATATCGGCAAAATATTTAATCTCCAAAATCTGAAAATTAAAATCTGAGCAATCCTTTCTATTACAATCGCTTTTTATCCGCAGTTTTATACTGGGGGATAGATCTTTTGTTAATAAATATGCAAAAAAGTTTCGAGAAAACTACAATTGCAGATTTAAATCAGTTCTATTGATGAAGAATGGCATAAAATGGATCAATGTGTTTTAAATCTTTGAGGCTATATTAAGTTAGTGACACAATGTTATACAAAAGAATCACGATAGTCAGATTTATCGATTTCTGTTATTCTCATATTCTTCTATTCTACTGAGGCTGGGAATTTCCATTTGCTGCATTAGTCACCTCAAGGAAACTAAATCACTATAAAAATCGCTAGTAGAAGTTTTTTTTTAAACAATTGATATTTTTCTCATCAAGGTCAATGTTCAAAGAATCAAATGGAAACTCGAAATCTCTTTTCTCAATTTTATGGTACATTCATTTCGATAACTTTCTTTCAAATATTCTAGGTCATTATTTTATATACAATTTAAGACCATTTAATGCACATTTGACTGCAATTTGCGAAATGTTAAATCGACTTAGGAAAACGCAAGGAGTGTTCAAATAAAAAGGTACGAAACGGCACATTGGGTATAAATAAAGACTTTATTCGAAGTATACAACGTAGGCCTGAGCTCAATAACTCCACTGATTAATAAGCCGTGGAATTTCTTGCTTCCAGAATAACTTTTTGAATTTCTAAAGCACTGAAGAACCATTAACTCCGATCTGAATTGTTAGGCACTCCAAAGGCTATGTAGGTCTATCAAGAACAAAAGACAGAGCTACTCATGGAGGATGTGTTTGTCCATACGTCTAAAGCGTCATACACACGGAATCTTCCAAGTTCAATTGGGAGCAGTTCGATCATCCGCCCTACAGCCTGGGCATGTTGACTTGAAAATTTCATGTGTTTGGTAGCTTGAAAAACATCTGAAAGGAAAGCGTTTCAACTCTGATAGCGAATTCAAGGACACTGTAAAGAACTGGGTATCGTTAGCAAATTCTGGAAATAAGTTGTCCTTCGGGTGGTTAATCATTGGGATCATAGCGCTGAAGCCTATGGTGTATGCTCTGAATGAATTCATCACTTATACCCACAATGTCGTTTCGTACTTTCCATTTAAACCCCCTTTGTATGTTCAATATGATTCATTGCTGTGTGGGATGATAACATATCCGGAACGGCGAAAAAACTTTGATGATTAGGAATAAGCTAAGTAATGATTAAGAATGATAGTGGGCTACTTCGCATATTATGACTAAGTCTATCAATGAAGGATTGTGATCCACTTGTGAAGCAGTTTTACAGAATTACTGTACGCTAAAGAAACTCCAATCATTAAAAGATACGAAAAAAGGATATGGCTCAATGTCTGCTAGGGGTTGAGGAAAATGATTGCAAAATTTTAAAAGAAAGGTTCTTTCTAAGTCAAAAGATTGAAAAGGTCACTTGCTTCTACGTCCGTAGAAGATGCTGCCAGCGGGTGATAGTTTTAATATTTTTTAATTATCTATTCATAATTTCTGCGCGGTTTTCTAAAAACTTAATTGTACTTAATTTTTACTTCGCACATTACATTCACACTTCGATATATGCATAGTATATATTTTAAGGTTAATTTTCAAATTTAAATGATATATTCACCGATTTTAAATTTAGATTAAATAATTCTAAAGAATTTAAAAATTAATGACTTTTTTTTTCAAATTTAATATAATAATTGTTTAATATATTCTGCAGTTTCTAAACTAGGGAAATCTATTTGTTTAAAAAAGTTTTTAGAGTTGTTTTAATGTTACATAATGCAAATTAAATATTTTAAAAATTGTTTTTTTTCTTGATCGAATACAGTATTTAAAGATTGAATAAAAAAACAGCTTATGTATTAGTTAATAAACTGATTAATCTATTTCTTAAGTTATTTGCAAGATTTTGAAAAAAGGCATTTGATAAATTTTTTACCTAGATGGACTTATAACATATTTCTATAAACATATTATATATATCAGGAAGAATAAAATATATTCCTATTTTATATAAAAACTAGCTGGTATCCGGCGCGTTGCTGCCTCAGAAGAAATAATCTTAGAAATATTGTTTGGAATTTTAAATAGTTATTTTGCTTAATTAAGAAGGATAGAAAGAATGTTTATTTTCTTGTTGACAATGAAATATATTCATTAAAATTAAAGGATAAAGGAAAAGCATCAATAGTATTAATTCTATTTTAGTCATTCTGTTCTAAAAACAAACATTCATTTTTATGCATTAGATTTGTGTGTAAAGCTTATGTGTGTTATTTCAGAATGGTATTGAAAGAAACGATTTATCGTATCTCGTGATTCATTTAGCATTGTTTCAGAATTCTCAAATTTAATGTTAAAAATGAGATTAAAATATTTTCTTTTAAAATTGATTAAATATAGAAAAAATATTTATACCATAAAATCACCAATATAGTTAAAAAGATAATTTTTCAAAATTAAGATGGTGCAAAATTATTTTTAGTACAATATTTTTGGTAGTTACAGCGAAAATCACTGTAATTTAATTCAAATTTAAAACTTTCAGCATTGGTCTTCCCAAAACTTTCTCACGTAATCTGTAATAACGTTGTTACCTCTGAGAATGGCTTGCAAGACATTTGCAGTCTATAGCTGCAAAATATTAACCTTTAACTTTGATTTAGCATTTCTATAGAATCTATTGTCCCCTTCGGCGAGTTATTTGGAGATTAGTCCTTGGTAAATAGATGTGGTTATGATTCGTAATTTTTTTTTAATTTAGATTATCGTACTATCTCTATAACCATCTCGTAGTTGTAAATAGTAAGCTGACCAAGTTTTATTGCAATCGGATGAATGGTTTAGGAAGGCATAAGAGAAATACAGACAAGCATTCCTTTTTATATATATTGACAAAAAATATGAACAATTTAGAACATTTTTCAAAAATATTAATCCCCAAAGTAACACTAAAATTTCAAAAACTATTATAATATCATTTAATATAATATTAAACAGCTTTAAAATATATATAAAATAAATAAAATCAAAGTAAAAGAACACTTTGAACACATAAAAAAATTCAATATTTTCATTTTCATAACCATATTGCTATTATTAAGTCTAGTTATAGTTTTTAAATTTCATCAAAAACTAAGCAATTACACAATCAACAATTACTTTTTTCAAGCATAAGGGTTTTATTTAGGCTAAAGGTATATAAAACTTAAAAGGAAACAAAGGTGCAAAAGGAAATGTCAAATCCAAACAAATTGTTGCAAAATTCTACCCGCATGGTTGTTGGTTGAGCTTTCAAAACATCTGTTATGAAATAGAATTCAAACATATTACAAATTCTGATTTATACAGAATATTCTTTCGAACACTCAAAACGGTTCCAAGATTTCGAGTGTTTGCTTCAACGCATTCAATTTTCCAGCAGATTTTTTGAAGAGTGAGACGAGAGAGTAAAAGCTGCGAAACAGCGCATGAATACAAAGAAGGTTTATCATTATAAAGTTAAACATTGGTAATATATAGAAAAGTAAATATTTATATTTTTACTTGCCGCAAAAAGTATTATGAATTTAAGTTTTCCCATTTAACTAAAAAATATCAGAAACTAAAAAATATCATGTTTTTCTATAAATGAAAAAGAAATATCTTACGGTAAAAAGTTTAAAACATCAGTTATATATAAAAATGTTTACTTTTTTTATATACAGTAAAAAGCGGATTTTGAATTTAATTTTTCCATTTAACAAAAAAAGATCATTTCCATAATTTTCTATAAATGAGAAAGAAATATCTTATGTTTAAAAGTTTAAAACATCAGTTATGTGTAAAAATGTTTATTTTTTAATTTATAGCAAAAAAGTATTTTGAAATGAATTTTTCTATTTAACTAAAAAATATCAGATCCATATTTTTCTATAAATGAAAGAGATATATCTTATCATTATAAAATGTTTAAAACATCTCACTTTACAGGTGCCTAATGTTTTGGTATATATTCGAAAGAATTTCTTCCGATTTTATTAAATGTGCAGAAAGTTTTAAAAAGTTAAAATGTCGGTATTTTTTAGAGAAAAAAATAGAAAAAAAATTTGCATGAGAGGCATTTATTATAAAGTAAACAAAATTTATAAAGCATAATATTTCTTTAACTAATATATGAGTCTTAAGCAAATGTATTATAAATAATTCTTATTGTTACATATGCTTTAATGCTTATTATTATAAATAGCAAAAAGACTGTTGGAATCTATAATTAAATTTTAAATTAATTAGTACGTTAACTTACAAAAATATTTTTCAAGCATTTTAATTTTTTTTTAAATTCAAAATTGCGATAAAATAATATTAGTTTTCAATTATCTGTATGGTTTTGTGAGTGTTGTTTACTGCTAGCTGTGTATAATTTACAATGAGTTCTTAATAAAGCATAGCTGATAGTTGAATTGAAAGGTCATACCTTCTTTATTACAATTAGGTAATGTTTGGAACAACAAACCAAGTTGAAAGGCATAAGAATGGTTTAAGAATATCGTTAACTGTTTTTTGTCTCATTTATCTTTTTATAAAAGTTGATAAATCTAAGAGTAATACGCAATTGGGGGAAAATCTGAACTCATTTTTTAGATTTGAATTTTTTTGAAGTTTATTCATTTTGAATTTTGTTTTATAGCCAATTAGTTTTTTAATTTATGATTGGTGAATTTCAACAAGCCCTTTCATTCTAAGAGAAATTAATTCATTGACATCCAAAACAATTGTTCGAAATTTTTGGCAAGATACGTTATATATATGCACCAAAGTAGAATGACACTTTAGTTATATTCAAATTACATTTTATTTCAAAAATAAGATATCTTTTAAATCATTATAAAATAATCAATAAAAGCATCTCAATAAAAAAACAAAAGACTCAGTACGTAACAAATCCTACTATAGCATTTAATTTACATACTTATTTTGGGTATTTCATTATAATATGAAAATCAAACCAAAAATATAATGCTTCCAATATGGTAATTCTATTCAACTCAATTTATAAACGAATTAAAATTTGTTACCTAGTAAAGAAACGAAGCACAAAATATAGACTTTTTGCTACCCATAATAACGACCGATATGTAGATTTAAAATAAAGCTACATTATTAGGGGTACCAAAGATATTTTTGCCGCCGAATAGTGTGCTCAAAATTCCAATGTCCCCAAATGAGGACCGAGATAGCTAATGAGTTTTCATATTGATTGCAAATCAATCGATCAAATGTATACAATGGACGCCACTTAATGGAACTGCACATGATGTAATCATTTGCTGTGCATTATTCTGGTCCCACACCAACGAATTCAAATGTACAGAAAAAAAAATCATTTAGTGTGATCAATATACCGTTTAACATCATTAGGGTGTTGGTATTCTGAAGAACAGATTATTTGACCTAGAACTAACAAAATTTGGTTCAGATTTACTGTGGTAGGAATTGTTGTTGTTACTACTGATGATGATGATGATCTCCATGGCTAATTTAGTCAGGCCAAATCCAAAAATCCGTTGACAAGATAAAAGTCAAAAACAAGGAAGGCAGAAGAATAAATTTCTTCCCAAAGAAAATCTAAACAATCTAGAATGTGTTTAGCAGAGGCCTGATGCTGGCGGCAATTCGGGCAAAGATGGTAAGAATTATCAGCCTGAGAAAGTATAAGACATCTAAGGCACCCACTGGCAATGGCGAAAGACAAATCTTGGTTTTTCTATCTCCAGGAAGAATTAATGACTGGCCCAAATCATTGACTATAAATCAGGGATAGAAATGAAAAAAATTGATACAATTATTAATTAAAAATTTAATTCATTAAAAGTTAAACATAGTATTAGTGTTTTTCCGCAAGTTGATATGAATGCACTTTGAAGAGTGGGAATCATCACTTCGGAACGAAATTTTTGAAATTCTAATTAAAATAGAAATAGCTCTCAATGATAGCTCTCAAAAATTATATTTCAGAAAAATAACTTTGACACCATTTTAAAATTTAAAAAAATTTCTTTTTCAGCATATCAGTTTGCTTTCATGTAAATGCTTTCTGAGTTTTATCAACTTTTAAAATTATTTCTTTGTATAAATTTCACCAATAGTTTTTATGCAATAAAATTCAAGCCATTTTCATCGAATATTTAAGAATCCTCAAACAATTGATGATAAAATATTTCATCAAAATAAAATCCCCTTCCATTGTTGAAATTTAAAGTAGATATTTTTTGCTTATTATCTTTCTAGTTTATAAGAAGAATCGGAAAGGAAAATTGCATTACCTCAAAAGACAAAGCGAATTTAAAATATGTTAGCATTGACATATAAATTTCTTCTGGTATTAGAGATTCCTTAAAAAAGTAGATAAGATATATATACAGTCATTAAGAACTGTATAAAAATACATAAGACTAATTACAATACTGCTTTAATGTCTGCCACAATATGATGTTTTAAATTACTTTGTTGATGAAATTATGAATGCCAGAATTTTATTGAAATTAAACGCAATCAATATTTCAAGTAAATCAATAATTGCTAAAGAAGATTATCCAATAATAAGCTGAAATTTAATTAACTGAAAACAAAAAAAATATACCGGATGGTTATAATTAAACGTCCCCCTATAAACAGTATCATACAACACAAACGGGTGAACAAATCACTATGAAATTTGTTATATTGACTATACAAGAGATGTACTCATGGTATTTCGAGAAAAAAGTTCCGAAATGTGCACCAGAGGGCGATTTTATCGGAAAAGCATTAATTTTAAAACAATAAATGACCAAAATGGAAAACAGAAACAAAATTTATCGACTGGTTTCTGAAAACCTTGTCATTGAGCCATATTAAATAAAGGCGAGGGAAAATAACAGTACGCTGTTTGAGAAGACAATTCAGTATGTAGAAGCAAGTACAGATTAGACGAAATTGCATATGAGGAGAGATTGTTAATTGTTACCTGGACGATGTAAGGAAGATGCTACCTGTGAACACATTCATTGCCCTGCAAAATTTCAAGTCGATGGACAGTGTGCTCAACAGCAGATCGTAACTGATCCGTTATGATGCTTCTCACATGAAGCGTTATAGAGAGCACTATAAGTCAATATTGCAACAAGATACTGCTCTCATTACAGCTAAAAATACTGATGTAAAGCATGACAACGACTGCCGAACGTTTCTTATCCTAACCTGCTTTGCATAAAGCTTCGTCTTCCTCTTCGCAAGTAAGCTAATCTCGACATTTTTTTAACTGCAAGTGGCATCTTTTCCTGGTTTTACATTTTATCTATCATCATTCTTATTCTAGAATGCTAATATTGTTTCTGTATTCCGCTTTCGTCGTTTATTGTGTTTAATATTTTATCGAGAACTGCACCCGCTGGTGGACATTTTAGTCATTTGCGCTGTCGGATGTTGTTCATGGTGAAATTTTAATCACAACCACCTTGTAAATGTGAAACTTAAATTGACTGTTCAACTAGATTTAATAACATTTTAAGACAAAATTCTTTTACTTGTGAATTCTAAAAGACCCGACGGACAAAGCTTATGATAACCTTTTGATTCAATTGCTTTTTTTAAAAGATGTCACAGCAGGTTGCTATTCCACACTTCAAAAATCCCCCCTGAAGTAACGGATATATATGGTCTCTTTCAGCGCAAAGTTTTACAAAGTTGCTCAAGCCTTTGTCATTTTTGGTACAAAACTCACAAAATAGTATTCCCTACGGTTTCTTCGTATCGTCTCTTTACAGAAACAAACACATAGTTCAGAGTATTCTTTTCGAGCGACTGAATCTTTCATTTCCCTGGAGGAAAAAGTACAAGAAAAGAAAAAGAATTTAAGTGGGTCAATACAAGAGTTCAGTTCTCTTTTTTTACATATGCGGGTGTCACGGGCCGCTATTTTATGTTCAGCGAAAAGTTTTTTGCTGCAATTGCACTGTTTGATAAACTTTCACTCATTATTTCTGTTCTAAGTTTCTGAATCAAATGAAACAAGATTTTTTTGTACGAAAAGTTCTTATCGCAAAATTTCAAATGCTACGTAATCTAATGACAAATGCTATTTTTCCTATTTTTAAATAAAATTTTAGCTAAATGAAACTATCAGAATATCAATCGTTTTTTATTCATGAAATTAGTCCAAATAATCATATTTCTACGGTGAGGAGTTTTCATGAGTAATGCAACAGAAAAAGAAACGTGCCATATCCGTTTCAAAAATATATTTTATTCTAAACATCAAGAATTGATATTTGCATATGGGATGAGGTATTTCTATAAGCAGTTGTTTAAAATAACTACCTCTTCTTCTGAGTCACATGTTTAAGCACTGTACACTGCACGTTGATCTAATATTTTAATGTGAACAAAAGTGATGATAGCAACAGGACTAACAATGCATACGAGCAAATGGGACATTTTTGAAGTAATTAACGATCAATATATCGAATTTCTTTAGATATCCCACGAGTAAAAGTCCAGAGGAGCTCTATCTGTTGATCGTGATGGTCATATAAGTGAGCCCTTACGTCCAGTTATGTGATCAGAATACTTTATAATTTTAGGAGTTACTTTTGTTCTTTAGAAAAAGATAAGAAGAATTCCAGTCTTTTCTTAAAAAATTGTTCTTCTTTCTTAAACTGTAAACCGGCATTATAAAAATATTTTTTGACCAAAGTCAATTTTTTTAAATGTTTAATCTTCTCAAAATCATTTCTATACTGTGTCTAATTAATTGTTAAGGAAATTAAAAACATTTAAATCGATGACAACTGAAATAGAGAGAAAACAATACTATAAATAAGAGGGTCTTAGTAAATATGTAATTAGATTATCTAAAAATTGTTTTTACGAATTCCATATCTTTTGTCACACGCTTGATATAATTATCAAACATTTGCAGTTGGATTTTTTGGGGAGGGTGTTTGTTTTTAGATGACATTATTATAAATTTAAATAATTCTAAATCACTAAAATATCTTTATTACACACTGACGCTGCAATTAATTTCTGACAATAAAGCAATGGAAAACTTTTAATTCATAATTAGGGCAAATATTATTTTATAAAAGTTTATGCTTTAGTTAATATGTATTTCCAATTCAATTAGCACAAGGAACTTTTAAAAAGACAGATGTAGCTACATAGCAGATCATAAAAAATATTCATTACAGTCAGGAAACTGAAGAAAAAAATCGTAAGTTAAAAAAAATAAGTTACAATCAGAAAAAAAAACTCTTCAAAATTGAAAACATTTTGAGGAAAAATTATTTTTCAATCTCATCAAAGATTAAAAACCTAAACGAAATGTGATTTCTCCAAAACATCACCCTTATTTTTCAGATATCAATTTGGGATTCATCCGGATTTTTAATCTACAGTTCTATATTAGCATGCCCTCATTTAGACGCTTCGTTCTTGCTGGAATAGGATGTATGATGCCACTCGTCCTTTCTCTCCTAGCGGCTGAATCATTGGCACACCCGTAAAACTAAGCATATGGGTTTGGAAATTGGATTCAATACAAGAGGTATCTTAAAATAAAACAATTCCCATAATCTTCCAAACTCAACACCAATCCGATTTTTCCAACTAATTTAAGCAAAGTTAATCTGTCAAAATGCTGTATATTTATTGCGCAAAATTTAAAATAGTGTCTCCTAGATAGAACTCAAGAACACACAGAAAGTTGAGTTAAACCAATTTATTAACAACTCTGAACTAAAAACTCTGTAACTGAGAGATCTTCGGCTTTTATTCCAGCAGTGAAAGTTCCACAATACATTTCTGGTGACAGTAAGAAAAGTCCAGAGCACTTATCTGATAAACTAAAGTAAGGTCTAGAATTTTCTGAAACACAAAATAAAGTAGAAACCAATCAAGGAAAAATATGTACACAAATTTGGAATCTATCGTGATTCGAACTCATTATCTTTTGACTACTAGAGCAGTGTTGTAACTATTCGGCTACGGAGAAACAATTGTTTCTTTTCAATGAGGCACTGGTATTTTCATTTAGAGTGATGAGATATATTTAACCAAAATCAATGCTGTTAATATAATGGGGGATCACCGAAAGCAGCTAGCTCTAATTCATACTGTTTGAGCCAATAAATCTAATGCAAAAACAAAATTATGATGTTTAATTTCTTATAAAACTCCACGATCACCAATTTTTACCATTCTTACATTGAACTATGAAATATATAAATAATACTTTAAGCATTTTCAATTTTAATAATTTTCAAAAACATCTTCAACAACATTTTCTAAACTCAATAATTTAGAAAATATTGTTGAAGATGTTAGATAGAATCAAGCAATTATTAATTTTTCCCACAAAGAATGGGGAAGTACTACATTTTACCATTCTCGTATTAAACTATGAGAAATTTGAATTCTTCATAGTTTAATACTTAAAAATTCAATTTTGAGTTAGAATTAAGAAATAGATAAGACTTTCCCCACAAAGAGTGAAAAATGATTAAATTTTTCCATTCTTTTATTGAACTGTGAGAAATTTTAATTTAATATTTAAACATTTTCAATTTCCATAATTTTCAAAAACATCCATAGACTCAATAATTTAGAGTTATATCTGAGCAATCATTAAATATTCCCACGAAGAATAGAAATGTTTTAAATTTTACTTTTCTTATATTAAACTATTGGAAATTTTAATTCATCATACAAATACTTTAATATTTAAACATTTAATTTTGTGTTAGAATTACTGAATTCTAAATTTTTCTCACAAAAAAAATGGAGAAGTTTCAAATTTTGCCATTCTCATATTAAACAAGGAAAAATTTTAATTTGTCAAAAATATATGTTTGAACAATCAATTTTGAATTATAACCCAGCAATTATTAATTTTTATCATGAGGATTAAGACAGTGTTAAATTTATTTATTCTCATATTAAACTATGAGAAATGTTAATTTTTTATAGTTTAATATTTAAGCATTTAATTTTGTATGAGAATTAAATAATTATTAATTTTTACACTAAGAATATGTAAGGGCTAAATTTTACCATTCTCATATTAAATTATGAGAAATTTTTATTTCTTATAGATTAACATTCAATTATTTAATTTTGAGTTAGATCAAATCAATTATTAATTTATCTCAAAAAGAATAATAAAATACTAAATTTTATCATCATATATATTTCACAGGTGGCAATTCTAGTTTATTGCATTTGGAAACAACTTCATGTTTAGCGCATTCTCTGCGAGCCAGCTTTTACTTCACCTAAGTGCCATACTTCTATATTTCTCCGTACAAGCTTCGCAAAGTAGAATTTCTTACAATTTTTTTTCTCCAATCGTCTCTTTACGGAAGCAAACGCATTGTCAACGATATTCTTCCCGATCGACTGAATCTTTCATTTCCCCCGTGTTTTTAGTACCAAGAGAGAATAAAATTCGAAAACGGGTCGATACAAACTCTGATGTGGAAGTCCCCCTTTTTATACAAATGCGGGTGGCACGAACTTTTATTTTATGTTCCAGAGAAAAGTTCTCCGCTGTGATTTATTGCGCAGTTTGACAGGATTCACGCTTTTGCCCTTTCCTAAACTTATGAAGTGAATTGTGCCGTGCTTGATGAATTAAGATGTAGGGTTTGCGGAAAGAAAAATTTGCCAAGAACGTTTTCATATTTTTTATTCCCCTTTCTATAAGTTGTAACACAAGATATTTCATAAAGTGTAATATCTTAGACGAGAATTTGATGTTTTGTTCCATCAATCATTATTTACTACAAAGCTCCTTTAAAGTACATTAAAAATTAGTAAAAATCCTTTTCATTCTTCACTCGTTGAATGAAAACATGGTTATGGAATTTTAAGTCGTCTCATAATATTATTTCGATGGATTTTCAGTTTTTGCAATTTTTATCTTTACATGTATATTTAAATAACAAATCCTTCCCAAGGTTTGAAATATTAAATAAGTTTAAAATCGCTTTAGTATAGATTAATTACGCGAAGCAATTTGTTCTGGAATTTTTACGTACTTTTAAATAATAGAAAAGAATTAAAATATGCATATAAGAACTATTCCCTTTTATAAATATAATAATAATCTCAGTTTGCTTTCAATCACTAGATTAACAAATGAACTTTACTCCCAAACGTCGCACAATTTCGTTTTTAAAGCAGCAAATATTTGTTTTAAATGTTTTATAATGATTATAATAATGAATTATAAATCAACACCTTAATTCAAAATTATCATGATAATCATTTCATCAAGATTAGTTTGAGTTAGTCCACAGTAATATTCGTTAAATTTTAAGGCAAAATTTTAAAGAAATGCATTAAGCATTAATAACATAAACCCAGTTACTCTATTAGGATTACTTTCATCTTTTTGTGAAAATAGTAAATAGAATGTGATGGAAATTCTCTTCTCTCACTCAGTGACCAAGATAAATAATATGAAAACATCTTTAAATAAAATTTAACAAAAGTAAATTTAAAGTATCGGATAAACTATATAAAATAAAATAAATCGTTTGACAGACAGCAATATATATGCTGATGGAAAAAAAAATCCTAACACCAAGAAAAAAAATGTTCTAAAGTAATGAAATTCGGACAATGCATTTGCCTAGTTAACATGTTTAATTTATTAAATTTTCAAGATCAGAAGTTAATTTAAGCTCAAGAAAATAAATACATTTATAAAATGAAATTCTATTACATTAATAGCTAGTGTAACATCCAGTATTTTGAATGCACACTTGCAAACGTGCATGCATTGTGTCATACAGGTGCCGAATGTCACTTTATGGAATGGAGTTCCAAGTGTGTTATATTTAATCTGTCATTACTGGGATGGTCAGTGCTGGCTTTGAATGATGCTGTAGTTGGCACCTAATAATATCCCTTATTTGTTCAATTGGAGGCAGATCTGGTGATCTCGCAAACCAAGATAACATATTGAAACTCTGAAGACTATGTTGTGCTACAACAGTGGTATGAGGGAGTGCATTATCATGTTGGAAATCTTCCCCTTGAATGCTGTTCATGAATGGTAGAACGATCGGTTGAATTACTAGCCTGACGCACAAATTTGCAGTAAATATGTTTAGGATAATCACGAGAATGCTCCTGTTGTCATAAAAAAATTGCTCCCAGGACTATGATTCCACCTGTAGATCCTGTGTGTTTAAGCCCCACACAGTTCGGTTGCAGGTATTCCCCTGACCTCATTCTGACCAACACACAGCAATCACTGGAACCAAGTCAGAGCCTGCTTTCATCAGAAAACACAACAAATCTCCACCCTGTCCTCCAATGAGCTCTGGCTTGATACCACTGGCAACGTAAGCGGCACAGACATGGAGTCTGTGGAAAGTGCCCCATATGGTGCCTGGCTTGGTGCTATCCCTAAAGTGACCGATTTCTAACAATCATTGCGTCACTGTGGTACCAACTGCAGCTTGAATTTCTGCGACAGACACAGAAAGATGCACCACAGCCATATGCCGAATGCAGCGGTCTTCCATCTCATTAGAATCACGTGACAGCCCAGAAACCTGTTTTCTTGAGGTAGTACCATTCCTTGACTCCTGCTCCCAGCACAGTGAATACACTCCGGCCGTCTTTCTGCAATATCGCAAAAGGAAAATCCACCTTCTCGTAGTCCTGTTACACAACCTTGATCAAACTCTGTTGATAATGGCTTCTTCGTCTTCATAAAGACATTTTTGACTAACATCAACGTGAAATACGTGATGTTACGTATATTAAATACTTGAAATTTTAAAGATAAAAAACGCTCACGAGCTTAACATCACGCGTTTAAAGCAAACCTAATTTGCAAGTTCTGAGTGACGCTACTAGCGCCACACTTACGCGAGAAGCATGAAAATCGAATTGCTCTTATCTTTCAGATGTATAAATCAGTCTGCCAAATTTTGTTTATTTCACACGTCTTTCTTGATAATGGGATTTTTTTCGCTAATGTAATGTAATATGTAGACATACCACCTGTTTCTGAAAAGTAATTATTTTTATACAAGTTATAATTATTTTTATAATCATTTATAATTATTTTTGTTATAACTAATAAGTATTTTATAAGTTTTTTTTATAATATCTATGAATAAATTTTCCCAAGATTGAAATAAACAAAACAACTGCCATTTCGTACTGGTACCCATTGTCACCAACACTTAGCGTTAATGAATTTTTGTTCTTAGATTGCAAAGATTTCATTATTTTTACCCATTATAATATCGGTTGATGTCAAGCAGAAATATTAACGTTAGCTCTTCCAATAATTATAAACATTATATAAATTATAGCGATATGTAATCATTTTTATCATTGAGAGAGAGAGACAGTGTGTGTGTGTGTGTGTGCGTGCGTGTGCGTGTGCGTGTGTGTGTGTGTGTGTTGAAAAAATATTGCAAATAATGAAAACGTTGTACCGAGTTAAATACAGCTTGTTGCACAATGTTGCGTAAAATTGAATTATTCAATATTTTGCAAGATTGTATAATGTTTTGAATCTTGTTTAATGCTGAAATATTTCACAATATATGTCTGCTGCTAGATTAGTCAGTCAAATGCTGACTTCTGACGCCAGTACATTAGACCTGGTGTCCTGTAAAAGAAAAAGTATTTCACTTTCTTTGGTATAATACACTTATATTTCCATAACATATCATTTTTAGAATCTGTAATGAGTTTTTGTCATAATCCGAAACATTCATACTCATTTGAGGACCTAAAACTTGTCCACGAATTTAAGTTATATCTAAAGAAATTAAATTAATGCATGATATATATAGCTAAAATATGCAGCATGAAATGTAGTTTTAGGATTTGCAAGAATGAATTTAATATGACACAGAAAAATCAATTTTAATAAACAAGACACAGAAAAACTTGAATAAAAATGCCCACCACATCCTTTAAAACTCCATTCTAAAAATTATTTCAAGTAAACTAAGCTACTCAAGTAATGAATTATCTTATTACCTAAGGCGTAAACACAAAACTCGGAGAACGCTTCTTCAAGATAAGAATGGAAGAAAAGAAAATTCACCACTCAATTTTTCACCAGGCCGTCACCTAGATAATTTTCTACTTAATTACTAACCCTATTCAAATATCTTGCTTGGAAATAAATAAGAGATTTCTTTCCTTTTTGTGGTTTGTTCCTTTCGTGGATTTGAGAGAACAGTTCTCCGAAATTTGAAACCCGATGAATTCCTTTTCCACGAAAAAGGCGCAATTAATAATGCCAGACGAGAATTGATAGTTTGGGTTGAATTTTCCAGCATATTCGCTTGAATTTTTCGTTCTTTGCTTTCGAAATTAAAACTCTGAAATGATAGTGGTTTGGTATATCTAATCAATTTCTGTGTAATTTTAAGTTCTCTAAGTAACTGATTTATTACGCGAATTATTTCTTGGAACAATATTTTCATTGCGAGGAAGATGAAATTGCATTGTTAGAGAAATAAGAATTTTATGAACGATGTGGTGAAGTGGATTACGTTTAATCCATCAGGTTTAGGCTCATAAAATAAGAATAAAGTTTCGTTAAACAATTTTAAGATTAATTATATTTCTGAGTTTCTGAATTAATATTTTGCCCACATCTTAGAAAAATTCATGGCAATAGGTTGTAAGATAAAAGCGGATGGTACTTTTATTGGTCAAAATTATGATTCTTAATTAATACGTAGCCCACATCTCGGTCATATTCAAGGCAAGATGTAGTAAGATAAAAGTGGATGGTACTTTTATTGGGCAAAATAATCATTTTGAATGTTGCACACACATCAGTCAAATTAATGACACAAGGTTGCAGGTTTAAAGCACGAAAATGAGTGGATCTTTAATTGATCAACTTGGAATATCAATATACTTCTGAAATTATATGTTACAAAAAAATAGTATTTTAGGCATTGTAATATACGTAATTAACCATGAAAATGTATAAATTGATATCTTACACATATCCATATTCATAAGCCATATTCATGAATTAAGGGTACTGTATAAAAGGGAATTATGCCATCGATTGTTTAAAATGGCCTTGAAAGATGTCTCCTGACTTAAAATGCTATAAAAGATGTGATATTTTAAGAAACATTAATAGCATTAAAAAACTAAAATTTTGTATTGATTTTCAGAAAAATGTGAATGTTAATACGGAAATGATTTTTTTTAATTTCAACCTGATATTATCACTAAATATTGAATTACATCTGTTTTATAGGTCATACTGCTAATGAGCCCAAATAATTTCTGGCTCTAATCCCACTAGAAAAATTAGAATATATCTCATATAACTGGTATAAATTAAGAAATGATGTATTGTAGTGGTATGAGGTATTTTCTGTGAAATGTGGGTTTTTTTTTTGTTTTTAAAGCAATTTTAGAAGGACGGGGTGTCTTCAGATGTATAATTCTGACTTGTCTGTAATATATTCGGTTGCCTTCCTAGACAACGTTCAGGGAAACTTACAGTCATCTGCGTTCAACTTGGAGGAAAACATTCAGAAATTAACACAACAAGAAAGCGGTTAAAGATAAAGTGCACATCGTTTCATTAGTTTTGAGCAATTTAATTCGGTGTATAATTAGTGCACACTTTTAAATAATTTAATTCATATTTTATAACCCACTTGAATAACAGGCACAGCATTATGAAATTACTGTTTTTGAATTGAACTTGATACCACTCCATTGTATTTAGAAGTAATGGTGTTCAACAGTAAATTCAAACTGGATTTAAAAGTAACAGTAATAAAAGACTGAATTATTTTGTTTAAATAAGGCATAATTCGTAGCTAATATTTATTGATTTTCAGGAAGACGTTGGATTTTTTTTAGAAAAAATGTATTCTTTCTTTTCAAAATTTCTTTTTTTTTTCTTTTTATTCATCTGCTTTCACTTCTTTATTCTATTATATCTCGATTCCTTGTAGGATAATCTTCAACAGACACTCGCAAGTGAGAAAAAAAATTTAGTTACTTTCCCACATGTTTTCCAAGTGAATTATAGGAAAAACTGATAGTACAAATATCAAATTCAGTTTTAAGATTGCTGCAGATATTCTTAAGATTACTGTTGCTCATTGAATTCCTCAGACAAATTCCAGGAAAATATCTCATCAGACACACAACATGCACTCTATATTCTGTATCCCATTCAGTATTTATTCAGCTGTGAAGTAATTTCGCTTCTAAGCTCTAAATGTATTCAATCCGTATTCAGAATATAAATAATACCTAATTTGGTATCAATGAATATTTTTAGATTACTGCAGTTCATCACTTTGAGAATTTATCATGCAACTCTGGGTGGCCTACAAGCACATAATCGATTCAGAAATATTAGGATAAAGAACTTTCTTTGAGAAATTATACCCCACCAAAATAATTTGGTGTATTTTATGCTAATGCCAATTTTTTCTTCAAAATAATGGCACTATTAACAAAAAGACTTAATTAAAAATGTTACAACGAACAATTACTCTGAAATTTGTGCCAAAATGTATTAAAAGCATGCTCTTTCATACTTTATTTATCTTTCATAAGTCATATTTTTTAGTCAGTTTATTTATAAGTCATACTTTATTTATGACATAAGAGCTTTGGAAATTTTTAGATGGATAAACTGTATTCACTGCTGAAAATGAATTTGAATATAATTGATATAGGAAAGCTAATTAAATTTTTAAAAAATAGCAAGTTTGGATTGTAAGTATTTTTCATAATTTTATTCTTATTAGATAAAATTGAATAACTTTCTTCCCTTTAAATGTAAAACTTTATGCTTCATATAAGCTTTCGAAATCTGACATTTAATTTTTTTCTTTATATATTTTTAATTAAAAAATTTAAAGAAAATATATTGAAAAGTAATTTATTTTGAGAACTAAGCAGATGTATTAGAATTATCTAAAAAGTAAACAAATGTATAGTACAACAGAAAAAAAATAACAATTATAAATGTGAAATCGTGGTTCGGAATTACCTTTGTGTCTCCAGAGTAGATATACATCCAATGGACCACATAAATAGAATTATTCAAATAAATATGCTTCGATCACTTTTTTCTCTCTTTAAATGTCAAAACCGGAGCTTCTTAAAGAACTTCTTTACTAAACTTTCAATGATTTCATCAAATGAACAAAATTTTATTTATTAAACTACATAATGTTATCTAAGTGATAAAAATCAAAACTGAACGAATTTGTTTCAGGCATATGCATGGGCAAATACAATTCAGCCATGGATAGTGATAAAATTCATTGAGTTGTGTGGATGAAAACATATCTGGCTTTATTCAGACATCGCATCTGGTGAGATAGAGTGTTGGCATCCCAAGAGGCATATCAGGTTGCAGCTATGATGTTGAGCTTAACATTGTCCTGGTGGAACAAGATTCCTGCAATCGGATTATGAAAGATACCATAGAAGATTGGATCATCATTCTGATGCACGGCCTCTCATTTAGAGTTGACAGGATAATAACAAGGAATGAGTCAGGATTTTGAATAGCCCTTTTGAAAAATCGTATCCTCGTTTTTTCTGTTGATTTGTTTCTTTGTAGGATCATGATTGGTGTTATATCTTGATGCTCAAGGTCGGTCGGTCAATCGGTGCTAACTATTTCAATGTCATAAAAAGATCTAAAAAAGCTATTAATAAATTTTGCTTATTAAAGCCCCAATACCATTAAAACAAAAAAGACGTTTGTCCTTGAATTGAAGAGCATTTTTTCCCTATAAATCCCCACCTTCAATTTATAATTTTAACTGTGTTTAAAAATAAATAATAAAAATATATTCGTTAAAAGCTGAAACCACACAATTTCTAACTGAAATATTGTGTGCTTGAAATCCTCTTGGCAGTTTGAATTTATGCAGCCTTCAGATTTTAAATTGCTGAGTTTCAGCTTACATCATTTTTATTATCATCTCAAAACTAATTAAATCCTGAATCTTTGACTTTATTAACTTCTTCAAATAAATGCTATTCACAGTTAAGCACATTTGTGATATCTCAACTCAATTTTTAGGATTTTGAGAGATTAAAGATTCTTTTTAAGATCAAAACAGCTCAATTAAATGCGAGATCATGATGTTGCTTTGGTTTGGGAGTTTTAAAGACTTAAAATGCAAGGGCAGGGAATTAGTGATTTGGGGGCATCAGTTTTTCGATTTAAGGTTATTTCTACCTAATTTTGTGCTATCCTTAAAAACATCTAGATAACTAATATTCCATATTTGAGATTATTTTCATTCTTTATAACCAATTATATTTGTGATTCACACGCAATGATCTTTTGGGAAATTTACCTTAATTCAGTGAATCAATACAAATAATTAAGATGTTAAAGCATTGATCAATGCTTCTAAAATTAGAGGAAGCAGTGTCAGCGTTTGGAAATTTTTTGAATAACCTTTATCAATGAAAATTTTTTAAAAAATGCCTTATTGTAATAGTATAAATAGTTCGAAAATTTGTTTTAAATATCAACTTATACCACATCACCCCTTGAAGCCCTTTACATTTGTGATTCACACAATAGTTATTTGGGAATTTTCTCAGTTTAGTATATTAATGCAAATAATTGTGACATTGAAGCATTTATCGATGCTTCTAAAACACTAAAAGAAGCAGTATGACAGTTTGATATTTCTTGACAATCCTTTATAATAATAATTTTTAATGCTTTATTGTAATATTATGAGATATATACAAACAATACCCCAACCTAGCCAAAGGTCAAGCGAGAAAATCTTCTTGGGGCTGCTGAAGAGCAGTTGTAATGTTGATATTTTCAATTGATGAAATTATTCCAATCCTCCTGCTAATCCTTAATCATTATGGAAAGATGTTTATTGGGTTAAATAGCATGAGTGATAATATATTTTGAAAATTCATTTTAAATATCTGCAAATATCACAGCTGGGAGCCAAAATTTTCATTGCTAAATATAAACATTAACGATGCTGTAAAATTAATTAAATAGTTGGCATATTTTTTGTACCAGCATGAGGTGGCATCTGTTTGTTCAAATTCTTCAGCTTCAAAAAATTAATGCTTTTCAAGTTACTGTTTTTCTACTCATATTCATTCCTAGCGTTTTCCCTTTCCTCAACATAATTTTACTCCGTAAAATCCTTTTTTCCTCAGCTGTTCGTTAATGCTTATTTCATTTTATTAAAATTTATCATGAATAGAAAATGTGAATGGTATTTTTATAATACCATCTCATCATTAATAATCTAATTTTTCTAACTTACAGTATGAAACGATGATTACAAAAAGAAGACGCGTCAATGTACTTTTCTTTTTATTTCTCGTTCATTTATTTTATTCCTCTTGGAACCCTCATTAGAGAAAACCGACTTGGTCATTATTAAAATTTATTATTTTTAAAGAGAAGATTAGACAACTTTAGAAGAAAAAAAATGGAGAAAATTTTTAGGTGGAAAATCAGTGAGAGCAAAATAAGTTATTATCATTTATAGTTACTTTAAAATAAAATTTATTACTTTAATACAACACAAATGAATTTATAAAATTCTTTATAACGGTATTTAAAAAAAGAAAACTAGATAATGAAAAGCGAGAATGTATTATATTTTATTAAACTGAAATATTGTTATATGTGAAGTATACTGATGATGTAGAGTTAAAATAAAAATTTCACGATATTATATCTTACGATATATTTTTCATACAGCGCTTGAATTATAAAAGTTATTATCATATCATGTGTACACTTTGGATTATTTACTCCGGTAGTCATCCAAATAATCAAACAGAATCTGAAATTTTAGACTGCCTTTCCATTAGCATATCAAAAGCAAACCCACCCACCAAAAATATCATTTTTTTTTCGTAATTTAGATGTTTACCCGAATTAAAAGCTAAGTCAGTGTATAAAAGAATATATTTGTTTAAAATATATTTATCAAAACAAAAACTTACATAATTTTTTTTTTCTTATATTAAGTTTAGAATAATAAAGTCTCGTAGTCGTCAAAAAAATCGTACATAAGATTTTGATGAATCTTCAAGTTCAAAATCTTTCTTCTTCAAGTTTCAAAAATTCAAAAGTTGTTATATTTAAACAAAAAAAAATAAGTAAAAATCAGATGCAGTATCTCCGCATGGTACAGAGGTAGAAATATGCATTAAATTTTATCGTCATTCATAAATTGTATATTTTTATTTTTAAAAATTTCATCTCCTATCGTTTGAAAATTAATGGCTTTTTCAGATGGTTTTGCTTGATCTTGCTTTTGGATAGTTAGACTAGGTCTCATTACACCAGCCACAACTAATAGCTCGAAACTAAGATATTCGAAGTAAAATGTTTTTTTCACCTTCTACTAAATTATGACTTTTGAAATTGCTACATTTAGTAATATTTTTAAAGCTTTTTGGGAAATATAAAAAAGAAAATGTTTCAATCGACTAAACAACTGACATTGAAGTTTCGAAGAAGTTTAACATTTCGCATTTCAGTGATGCTACGAAACGCATCTTAAGGATTACGTTACATCCAACAGCACAGTAATTGTAATTGTTATAAAAATGGAATAGATATGTTCTAAATAATAGATATTTGGATAAAGGGGCGAAAAATAAGTAAAAAGCTCTAATTTGAGACAAGTTTTTTCAAATCTTTAAAATAATAATAAGACCATAAAATATTATTGTATGCTTAATTGAATTATAGCTTAAATGTCATTTGAAAATAGAAATGTTTCAAATGTCATTATTCTTTCAAAATGTGCTTCCAAACACAATCGAATACCTAAAAGAAATAAATACTGGAGAAAAAAAATTTTATTTGCGACTTAAAACTAAATGAGTCTCAAATATTTTTGAAACCAAGCAATTTTGAAAATACTATTATTATCTGAGCATGCAGATATTAATATAAAATTGATCCAATAATATTTTTTTCTAAACATCTGCTGTTGTACTTTAAAAACTTTTTATTAAAAATATTAGTTAATAATTTAAGATTACAAATAATCAAAGTAATATTTATTACAATATGTTTAATAGCATAGTACTTATTAAAATGAGTTTAATGAATAAACGAATTAAACCTTGTTTATATAGGCTAAATTTTAATAAACTCTTTCTTTAATGCTTCAATAATCTTTTTTTTTTTGGATATTTCCTGACGTAATCTATAATTAGATATTTAATAACGTTTAACTTTAAAAATACAAGCAAGAGAAGCATCCAAATATTCACCGGCTTTAAAACAAATACTTATTTGAAAATTGTTAATCAACATTTCATGAAAGCTATATTTGAAGTCCTTAAAATAAATGAAAAAAGAAAGAATACATGTATAAATGCAAAAACGTATAGAACGTAAAAAATGTATAAAATTAAAATTAGTTTTCTTTTGAGTTGTTTTTAAATGAACAGTACATCAAAAGCCAAAAATAATTACTTAGAACTTCAGGTTATTTTAATAATTCATTTTCAAAAGAATGCTGAGAACAAGAGATCCGATCATTTTAATAAATGTTAATAACTGATGAAAAGATCAGAGTAAATGACAGAGTAAATTTTTGGCAAGCTTAGTGTACTACCTTTTTTAACACTAGTGGATTCACAAATAAGACAAATTATCTAATATTTTGGAGATATTTCAAATTATAAATTCTTATGCTTCAGATGCACTGTAAACAATAACCCCATTTTAAAATTAAGTTTTCTCTTTCATAGTAGCGTTCCATAAAGAAATAATTAAGCTCTTCAAATATCTTATTTTAATTTTATAACCCTCAATCTATTTAGATCGTGATTTCTGCGGATTATCATTCAGTTCATTTTGCATTGCATCCTCCGTTTTTCAAAGTTTTGAGTTTTTATTTTTACAATTACTGATTTTTATTATTATATAATATTATTATCATGTAATATATAGTACCAGTTCATTTTGCTAGAAAAATATTTGAACTTATTTGCATGCATCGCATCTAAATAGTGATTTTATAAAATTTACTCAGTCAGAGGTTTAAAAGGACCTTTCAGAAAAGAACATTTTCCCATTTACATTAAACATTAAAATAAGATTTATCGAAATCAAATTAATAATGCCAAAAAAATTTAAGTTTAGGAATAAATAAAAAATTGTAAGTGTGGAAAATAATTGAAACTGCTGCAAAAGGAAATAAAGATTCTTTTTTCTAGAATAAACTGTTGCCTAATAGAATGACTGGAAATCATTTAATTCGAATTTAGTTCATTGAGAGAGTAAGTAGTCACGGGTGCTTCACACAGAATCTTCCATATGAACTTTATCAATCTCCGATTATTAACAATTATTTCGTATCTTGTTAGTCACTGGAAACTGTCTTTGAAGCCAAAATGCATTGATAGTAAGTTGGTCTGTAATTTCACAAACAAAATCAAACTGATATATGAAACTGAAAATGAATTGATATATGTGAGTTTAAGGCTGTAATTGTAGCTCTGGGTCAATTTTTGGATTTAACTGATTGGGAAAAACACCATCAAAATATACATTCAATTTTCTGCACTTGTATATAAACCAAATATTAGCTGTTAATCGTCCAAAAAAATGCCAAAGATTGCCTTCTAACAGGCTCTTTCAAGTAGATTCATTCGAAAGCATAAGAAAAAGTTGCAGAGAGACCCACTCCTCATGATTTAGGACCGTAATTTATAAAAAATTATTTATTCGTTCACTATTTTAAAAAGTTTCATTTAAAAATATAGCTTCCAAATTGAAATTAATGCTTTCAAATGTCGTTTTAACCCTTTCAGGGGCACTATGCCAAAAATGATTTTTTTTTTCGAAACAATTATTTAAATCTGATTATATCCTATTACTGACATGTAATTTACAGTTAAAAAAAATTAAGGTCCTTAGGGGGCTGGGGGGTAGGTGACATACTGGGTATGTCACCGCGCATCTAGAACATGTTTTGGAGCGAATTCACAAATATGCAACTCGTAATTAGAAGGTATTTTTATGAAATGAAAGCAGTTTTAGGGATTCATGACGCTTTTTAACATGAATGACGCAAAAAAATGAGCTTTTTGAATTCGAAAATAAAGTTTATCGGAATAAAATGAAAGCAAATTACATCATATGAAAACATGCTTCCATCTTGAATTTTTTGTGTGGAAACAGAATACTTTCTAAGACTCGTGCTGCCGTCTATTGGCAAGATAAAGACTTAAAAAACGTTAGGAAATTTTATGTAGTTATTTCAACGCGATTTTCTAGTTTTAAAAAAATTGTAAAAAGGTGACATATGGAGTATGTCACCGCCCCTGAAAGGGTTAAAGAACAATGAAGCATCATTTATACTTTTCTCTTTAATACATCATTTCGTTATAGTACATTTCATTCATAACCCATGTTAAAATTAAGTATTTAGTTTATATTTGCACTTCAGTGATACGTCGATTAAATTGTTATCCAAAAGTTTCTCTAGTATATTTTAATAAAAGCTCTACATTCTCCACCCCATTTCACATAAAATTGGCCATGGAACTAAGAAAAAGCTGCAAATATTTTACATGCTTCAACAAACAATAGTTCCAAACTACTGATGTGAATCTAATATCTGTACTGAATCCATGTGGGATTTTGGCGATTGATTTCTGGAATACGGTTAATATTCATATACACAAAAACTAAATTTGTATTTTTAAGTCTTGATTTCAAGTGATTGAATCCAAATGTGAAGCAGAACTGCAATTTTATTAAAA
>JAPMOQ010009177.1:1295618-1319086 GCA_026543055.1 Argiope trifasciata
GCCCTGTGTGTCTAGGCCGCAGACAGGTCACTAGCAGGGGTTCACCTGGCCTCCATCTAACCAACAAACGGCTATCACTGCGACCAAGGCAGAACCGGCTTTCATCAGAAAACACAGCAGATCTCCACTCCGTCCTCCAATGAGCTCTAGCTTGACACCACTCACGTCGCAAACGGCAGTGGTTTGGAGTCAGTGGAATGCACTGTACAGGGCGTCTGACTCGGAGCTATCCTTGAAGTAACAGATTTGTAACAGTTCGTTGTGTAACTGGCGTGCCAACTGCAGCTTGAATTTCAGCTGCAGACGCAGTACGATTAGCCACAGCCATACGCCGAATACGACGGTCTTCCCTCTCAGTAGTACCACGTGGCCGCCCGGAACCTGATCTTCTTGAGGCAGTTCCTTCCCTTGACCACTGCTGCCTCTTCTCATACACAGTGGATACATTCCTGCCAAGTCTTTCAGCAATATCGTGGAAAGAAAACTCATCTTCTCGTAGCCCTACAACACGACCTCGTTCAAACTCAGTGAGCTGTTGATAATGGCGGCTTCTTCGTCTTCTCAGAGGCATCCTTGACTAACATTAACCCACTACGTCAAATCTCAACTGTAAATAACGATCACGAACCTTACGGCGCTTATTTAAAGCAAACCTCATTTGCATGTTCATAGTGTCGCTACTAGCGCCACACTTACGCGCGTAGCTCAAAATTTAAATCGACGTCATCTTTCAGATGTATAAACACGCCTACAAAATTTCTTTTTTATCCAGCGTCATCCACAACCAGCATTAACCATCCCTGCATTGACAGCCCAAGTGCAACAGGCATGGAAATCCATCACACAAACTGATATCCGACACCTGTACGACACAATGCATGCACGTTTGCATACTTGCATTCAAAATTCTGGCGGTTACACCGGTTACTAATGTACCAACATTTCACATTTGAAAAGACTCTTCTTGAAAACGACTCTACCTGTGATCTTGAAACTTTAATCAATTAAATATGTTACCTAGACAAATGTATTCCTAGAATTTCATTACTGTACAATAATTTTTTCTTGGTGTTGGGATTTTTTTTTCCATCAGTGTATATTTCATGGAGCCACGATGTCTTGATTGTAAGGTCTTAGCTTCAAACCTGGAACACTCGAAATTCATTTTCACAAAAGATTTACCGTGTACAAACCTAGTACACGTCAAATCTTGAGTGATTGGTCAGAAAACCTCCTGTTGGTGTGGTGCAAAATTTTGAGAAAGGTACAATTGCAGTCCTCATCTAATGATCACTGCTCAAGATTACTATGTAATTCCCAACTTGTTGCTTCCATTCCCAACTATTGCGCTTAAATAACTCAACTAAACAGATCGCTTACTAATTTTTATTTCCCTTTCATTGCATTTTTGAGTTACCATCTAAGTATGACTTATTACTTGCACTCAGACTGATAAATGGTCTCTACTTATATAAATTAGTTACCAAATTTGATCCAGTTATAGAATTCTAATGACAAATTTGAACACCGATTTCATCCATATAATTGCATATGCTTTTGAGTTATTGTATGTACATGTGTCCGAGCAAATGGAGTGACTTCTGCGGATTTGTTCCAAATTTTGGTAGAAATATTCAAATGTGATTGCACATGCCAAATTTCATAATTCTAACTCAATATATCTTTGATTATAATTCACAGTGAATGACAGATCAATAGATAGACAGGACATAATTCCAAAATATACAGCTTTTTTATACAAGGAAGGGCAAAAATGTGGAGATTTTCAAAATCCAGAAAAATTCAGAATTTTTGATGATTGCAATCTTTTCTCTTCGTGTGCTTTATACAAGATTTACTACCTCATTTCTTGCCAAAGAAATTTACAGATGCTCAATTTAACTACAGTTAACTACGAAATATTTCGTAAAGGGTAGTGAATGGATTAATAACTGTATTTCTCTTGTCGCAGTTTCAAAAATATATTTAAAAGCAAGAAAGTAAAATAGATTCAAAAAATTAAACATCTTAATCATGCTCAATATCAAATTCAAATGAATGTTTAATAAGATTTTTTTATAATGTTAGATAAATTATTTTATCTTCTTACTCTACCGTTTCGATTAATTCAAAATTTTCAGACCAATGTATTTTTAGATACTAGCCAACTTGTTGAATAAAATCCTCAGAAACCACCAGTTTTATTGATTGAGAAGGAAATGATTAACGTAATTCTTTCAAAGCACTATTACGATGTGATATTTGCAAATAAATTTAAATAATTAATTATCAAGAAAATAAACTGATACTATGTGTAATAGGGTTAATCTATATAGATAAAAATGAATGCTTGCCTGTGTGTCTCTTATGCACGGTCGTACTGCTCATCCGATTGCGATAAAACTTTGACTACTTATTACTTCCATTTACGAGATTGTTATAGGCATAGTAATCTAATATATAAAAAATATTTTTGGTTCCATTTACCGTATCCATTAACCAAGGGTTATTTTCAAAATAACTCGCCAAGGAAACAACAAATTCAGTAACGATGCTAAATTCAAGTTGGAGGTTAACATTTCGAATGTATTGTACGTAAATGTTGTGTAAGTCATTCTCTGTGACAATAGCCTTATTAGAGAGAATATGAGAAAGTGTGAGGGGAACCAATCCAATAATGTTAAAATTTTAATTTAAAATGTAATAAACATTTTATCTTTTTTTTGCAGTATTTTCTTGAAATAGTAGAGTATAAAACATTTTGCATCATATTAACACAAAAAATTATTAATTCAACTATATCCTTAAATGTATGGCATAAATCCAAAGAAAAAACTACCACAGCAAACGAGTGATAATTCAAAGGTTATATGTTGAAAGCCGACTCCAACATAAAACACATTAGCAGACGATAGATATTTCAAAAGCTATATTGTGAAAACCGACTTGAAAATAAAAAGGGGATAAATCGCCGATTTTTTGCCTATACATTTCGAGACTTCAAAGATTTGTTGGCTTCACATTTTGAGGCTTCAAAGATTTGTTGTCTTCTCATTTTGATGCTCCAAAAACCTTAAGTGAAAACAATATATTCTTGTATGGTAAAAGATGAAATCTTCATATCCAATAGACTGCGTGAGAAGTTCTTTTCATTCCAGTTTTAAGAAGCAAATAGATATGTATGAAAATACCAATCTTTGAACCACTATGAACTAGAAATCAGAATTCATTCCCTTTTCAAGATATTCTGGGTTTGGAAATCACTCTAGAAAAGAAATTATTTTCCCTTTTTCATTTAAATTTATGCATGAGAATGATGCAAATGTATCTGATGTATCGTGAGATATGATAATTGATTCACTACGGTGCAACGTGGATATTTCCAGCAGTCTGTGTCGCTTCTTCTTTGATTTTTTTTCTGAATAATAATACGGAGGCTTTTCCCAAAAGCGTGGCTTCTTAAAATTCTACCGTTCTATGTGTTTGCTTTCCGATTCTAGGCGTTCTGACATCTTCAAAATTTCTATTATAAAGAAGAATCTGACAAATATAGGTATAGATTTTTTTTTCATTTGTTCGGAATATATTTGCAATCCAATGGTGTTGTATATAATTGATTAAATTTTTGATGGTCATTTCCATTCTTTTGCATTTCTCAGCTGATAGTTATTATTTTTATTATTTTCTTATTCCTATTATTTAAGAGATTTGTTTTCAATTTGTAGCTTGGTTTCTAAGGAGTAAAGAAAGGACAGATAAAAAAAGTACCAAGTTTACCATAAAAAATACTTTCTTGCCCAAATTTTCCTTGAAAAATAATTAGATGTCACGAACACTTAAGTTTTATCGAATAAATTGGAATGGATGATTAAATAATTTCCGAGCCAAAGCCCTAAAGATTTATTTACATTTGCTTTTCTCTGTGCAGTAACGTTTTCTGGCATTTATAATAAATTTCCAAATTATACAGGGTGTCTCAAAACCCTGACCATGGCTTTTATTCCTTAAATATTGATCATAGACATATAGCATAAATTTAAAAGGTGCGTTAAAAAAGGTGCAAAATGTTATGAAACCGATTAAAATTTTCAGAGGAATAAACTATAAAAATACAAATTAAAATTTTTATACGAATCCCAAACAAAAATATTCCCAGTAAGTAAAATACATTCCATCCATTTCGATGATATGAGTTCGCAAAGAGGAAAAATCATGTCACATGATCATATTTCAGGGGTCGTACAAAAATTATCAAAGAAAGTGTTTATTGAATAAATAAATAACAATTTTGCTCTTTATTGGTTCAAAAGTATTAAAAATTTGTAGCAATAATAACTTAAGAAAAGATGACGTTTTTTTACAAGTTCATTGACTGTGCTATTTTCAAGTTAAATTCTGTAATTCATGAAATAAAATTTTAAAGTATTTTTCAGGAAGTATAGATTTTAAAATTTATATTTAAAAACTAAGAATAGGAAGCATATTTTATTTCATTATGATGCATTCTTGCGTCTACGTCATCTGCACTGAGACTGTAAACATTTACATTTTAATTTGTGATTGATCCTTCAACTTTGTTTTAACATATCTTTGAGAGTTTTCATTATTAAATTCTGCTATTTTGTGCATGAGCTTATTGGAGGACGGGGCACATTTTACTCTCTGAGAATTTTTTTTGTATTGTTCGGGGTTCATTTAAAAATTTAAATTTTGTATTTTTTTTTAATTTATCGATTTCATAATATTTTTCAATTTTTTTTGTAACTTTGTAATTTACAGTATATATTTATGATCATTACTTAAAGAATAAAAGCCATGGTGAAAGTTTTTGAGGTATGCTGTATATCAGTGATTCTCAACCTGTGGGGCGCGCACCTCTAGGGGGGCGCGAACATATCCAAGAGAGAATGTTATTTAAAAAAATGGATTAAGTGACTGAAGGGAAAGAACATACACACAGTTACAAAACAAAATACATTTCGACATATTTAATAATTAACTTATTAAATTAAAACAACTTACTACATTAAAAACAAATTTAATTATTATTAGTGAATTCCTTGGGCCTGTCTTGCAGAGCAAAGTTTTTTGAAGGAGGGCTTAATATTAGAAATAGACACTCTCAGTTCCTTTTCTATATTTAGCTGAGATCTATATTTTGTCTTCAAAGAAGCCACAGCAGAAAATAAAGTTTCACAAAGGTAAGATATTGAAAATTGTAGTAGAATGCGAAATGCCCTTGTTTTTAGTGCAGAAAACTTATTATCCACCCTGCCCAAAATTCAAAGAGTGATTTATTACTAAATTGTCTTTTGGTTTCGCCGCTTGCCGTCAAGTCTATGGAGGTTTCTTCCTCTTCAATTGAGAGTCCTTCGGGTGTATTTTGAAATGGATTCCTCACCCACTTGAAACTTTATATCAGTTTGTTGTCAGCAAGAAAGTACTTTTTAAAATTCTTTGCTAGCATTGCTAAATGATTTTCAATTTTTACAAAAACAACTTTTACATGTTGTTCTTCAGCCTTGTAAGTTTTAATACAATCTTTCAAATTTGCCAACATTGTTAAGTTTTCTTGCTTTAAATTTCTGCTCCACAATTTCAATTTCCTACAAAAAGCATTAACTTTATCACTCGTATCCAATATATGTGTATTTGCTCCTTGCAGTTGAAGATTCAAGTTACTTAATTTCTCGAATATGTCGTCCATGTAGCTCAATTTCATCCCATATAAACAATCGTGAAAATTCTCAGCTTCCGGTCTGTTTTCCTCATCTAGGAAAACGGCGATTTCTTCTCTTAATTCATAAACATGTTGCAAAAATTTCCCTCGTGATAACCATTTTGCCTCGCAATAAAATAGTAACGCTGAATGTACTGCACCCATGTCTTTACAAGGTGCGGAAAAGTTTCTTGATTTCAAGATCTCATTTTTATATAATTTACTATGGTTACAACCGTAGTTAACATAATATTCAAACCAAGACTCATTTCTTTGGAAGCCAAAGCTCCTCTGTCGATCATGCAATGTGTCCAGACGCACTGTGGCGATTTTTGTTTCACAACTGCTTGAATACTTTGGAATCTTCCGGATATGGAACGTGCACCATCGGTACATATTCCGGCGCAATTTTTCCATTCTATGTTTGCCTAGTTCCTAAAATCATTTCAGATAGCAAATAATGCGAGTTCTGTTGCTTTGAGTTCTATTGATTTGCAGAAAAGTAATTCTTCTACTTAAAACAAATCAACAGAATCTAACACAGACAATAAAATGAGCATCTTTATTACTATCTGTTGACCCATCGAGTTGTATTGAAAACAATTTATCACGTAACTTCGACAAAAGCTGACACTCTACATCTTCAGCTATATCAGCAATTTGACGGGCAACAGTATCGTTTGAAAGAGGTATAGACTGCAGAATTTCTACAATCTCAATTGCGGCTGGCAAAATAAGCTCGTCACCAATTGTGTGAGGCCTTTTACATCTGGCTATTTTATATGGAACTTTGTAAGAGGCAATTAAAGTTTTTTCATTCACAGACAAAGTTTTTTTAAACAATGATTTTTGCTTTTCATATGATTTAATTTTAATTGCAAGAATTCTCTGGGTTTGTTTACGTACTCCCTATGAAGCGTTTCCAAATGTCGTTTAAGTTTATTAGGTTTCATGCTGTCTGCCGCCAACATTTTTCAGTAAATGATAAACAGGGGCCTTTCTTCTTCATTTACTTCAGTACTAGTGAACCCAAAATTGAAGTACTCTTGTGAATATTTTCTTGATTTTATTTTCGGAACCACGCTCGTCTGTGTACTTGTTGATGTTTGTCTATCGTCTAATGCTCGCTTACGCCCGCTTAAAAATGTATTCATGATTCTGCATAAGTCTGCTGCCGTGAATATTTAATACAGTGAATTGCAATTACACGAAAATATATACAACATACACATTCAGAATAGATTCAATAGCGATAGAAGGATCGACTCGAATGATATTGTCTGGAATTGAAATTGGCATCATAGAACTTTCTCCTTCTCCCAGTGAGAAAACATTTGTTCACATCTGCGCACTTCTTAACTTAAGTTTTAAGCTGACCAGACAAATTCCAGACAAATCGAAACTTCTCGCAAAACCGTGAGAATGCCCGACATGGCGGGACGCAAGAGCAATAAAAAGGCATAGGATTCTTGTTTTTTCAACGCTGAAGATCGGTGTTGCAAAATGTCAATGAATTTCCGTATTCTTGGTAATTTGAAAAGATTAAAATTAAGGTTGTAGTGTAGGTTTAGCACCCAAATACTCAAAATACATTATTATTGTATACATTTTATTGTATGCGGTGGGGAGTGGGGCGGCGCGATGAAAATCATGATTGAAAATTGGGCCGTGAATACTAAAAGGTTGAGAAACACTGCTGTATATAGTAGATTAATTTCAATTTTTTAAAAATTATTATTATAATTTAAAAAGGTGACAGGTTTCATATGATTTACCAGTTATCACCGAAATTTGACAACATCTTGAAGAAAAAGTCTTTATACTCCAAATATGGAATTTTTTTTAATACTTTTCAGCTATTGAAAAAGAATTTTAACATTTCATAAGTAAACGATTAATATGGAATGCACTTTTTTCAAAATTTCACTTTGTTGATTGATAATATTGAAAAAAAGTGATTTTAATCGAACCAGCTATTACAAATTCATGTGAATGCAAATCAAAAAAGCACACAGCTCACAAAAAACAACAAAATAGAAGTGAAATGTGAAAACCCTGTTTCGAACTAATTTCTAAAAAAAATTTTATCTGAAATTTGTCATTGAGAAAAGTATCCAATTTAATATTTTGATGGATAAGTTTGCATTCAACCATAACCTTAAAAAAAAATTCTGTATTTAATGATTTTTTTGAAAAATTATTTGAAATAACAAAAAATTTAATTAATATTATTATAAAGGTTTTTTTTTTAATTTTTAGATAATACAAAAACCCTTTTTTGAGAGATAAGAATTATGGAAGATGTAGTCTTCAATTTCCATACAAGTTGGTTTCCAAAATTAAAGGAAAAAAAATCCCAAAAGGATGATTATTCAAAAATTTATTTAAATAATGTTTAATATTATATTTATTTAAATAATTTAAATAATTATTTAATAAATCTAATGCTGGATAAATTAATAAAAATTCACGCATCAATTATTTTTCTCGTTGACCTAAATTGTTATGTATAAGAAAAACAGAGGAAGTGTCTTTCGGATCGAATTTTTCTTTCGACCAAAGATATTTTTCACATTTAATTCAAACTCACCTTCAAAGACTTCATTGTAATCAACTTACATGGAACTTCACGATATTTATAAATCTATATTTGATTAGAATTAGATATCTGTCAAGGGCAGCGTTGTGGTAATCTTTCAATAAATAAACAATGTCAACTGAAAAAACTGTTTGTTAACTTCTTGGTTTTGTTAAGAATATCTGTTTTATTTCTGGGATTAAAATAAATTGAGTGACATTAACAATCAGATAATGCAAAACAAACTTTATTTTGAGATAGATAGCGTGCGAGTTTTTGTGACTTTTTAGTAAATGACGTTTTCCGATTTTATGTTAGAATTAGTTTTGATAAATTCATGTGCTATTACCTCAAAATTTTCATCGATTAATTTTTTGATTATCATCTAACAACTTAAAATTTTCATCGGTTGGAGCAATTATTACAATACTTAAAAACGAAAAAACAATTTCTAAAAGCTAAAAAAAAATTATTTCCAAAATTTAAAGAAAAAGTTATGCAAAGTTCAAAAATTAAACTGGCACACCATAAGATTTTCCAGATTGAATCTCAATGTTTTCTTTTTAATAAACAAAATTTTAAATAATTAAGAAAATACAAGCATCAAAGCAACTTAAACAAGATCAAAGCTTCATATGCAGAAAACCACACGGAAGTTTCTTTTGTTCGACTTTTCAGAAGCAAATATTTATGCATGAAAACACGATTCCTCAAACAACGGTGACAAAAATAGCAAAAATTCAAAAATTGCTCCATTTTAAAATGCTCTGCGCACGGGGAATTACTTCTTATTCATTTAAATTTATGCATGATAATAATGCAAATATGTATTTGATGAAACGCAAGGAATGGTAATTGGTTTACTCCAGTGCTATTTGAATATTTTCAAAGCTTCGAGTCATCTTCATTTGATGATTCAAAATAGTTGCGTGATTTGTTTTTATTGAATGATGATGAAGATGTGTTTTGTTTTTTATAAAACCGACTTTCTTATAAAATTCTCTCTTTTGTATCTTGCTTTTGATTTTGATTTTACGTTCTTTGACTTTTCTAAACTTTTCTGGATTTAATGAAAGAATTTTCTGACGAAAATAGCAGACGATTTCTTTGTACGAAGAATTTGCTGTACGTTAAAAGATTTCTACACAGGAAAAGAATGCCATAGTCATTTTCCTACGAAACATAATTTATCACTGGGGTCCAGAAGTATTTTAGAAATTATATTATTGAAAATAAAATTGCATGCTGGGATAGCACAAGTTTATTTATCCTATTTTTCAAAAACATTCGTGAAAGAACAAATCACAAGTGATATTCCTGGATTCCTTTAGATTCAAGAAAATTTGAAATGAGTAGCACAAATATATTGCACGATGCATACACGAAATAAAATGGAATACATTAAATGAAAAGGGAAAATAATGCAAAAAATAAACAAAAATAGCAATACAGGACAAGAAAAGACGTGAAACAAAATAATGAAATAGTTTACAACAAGAAACAAAATAAAATACAAATAGTTTCACTCAAACTGCCAAAACAAAATTTTCCATTGATTTTATTTTTTCGCATGCATTGTACAGAGAAAATATAGTAGTCGTCAAGAAATTTGAACTCGTGATTTTTATCTGTGAGTTTTAGACCTCCTGAGTTCAAAAGACACAGTTTTAGAGAGTTTTTCGTCCGTCTGTCTACTTGTGACAAAGATAATTCAAAAACTCTCTGAGCTAGGCAGTTAAAATTTGGTATGTAGTTTTTCATCAAATTCGTAGATTTCTATCAAATTTTGAGTAAAATCAGTCCAGAAGAAGTTCGTCTGTTGAACTATTTGAATATAAATTAAGACGATAATTACAAAACGAAGAGAGCTAAATAGATAAAATTTGGTACTTAGATTTAGCGTATATAATTTAGACGTCAAATTTTGTACCCAATCCAACTTCATATTGTCTGTCAGTTTGTACTTTTAAAAATATTTAAACGCAATAATTCAAAAACGCAATGACTAAAAATGTCATTTGATGCCTGATTTTGGAATTACTAGATCAGTTTTGTATTAGTTAATCGTAACCAAAAAATCGGCTCTAAAATACAAATTGCGTTTATGGATATTGTTAACATAGGGGAACAAAAATTAAAAAAAAAATCATTTATAACACCAGGATGGATTAAGTAAAAATGATAAATCCATAGCTAAAATCGATATTTTGTATTATTGTACATTGACACGCAAAGAGTTTCAGGAAAGACCACAATTTTGCTGGGGTAAAGCGTGACATTTTTAGTAGAGAAAATTTTTTTCATGAAACCACTTAAGCTGGTTTTTCTTGTTGTTGGATATTTTTTTATAAAAGGGTATTTCTTTATTTAGCTTCATTATTTTCGTTTTTCACCACTATATTTCCGATGATGTGAATAAAAATTATTCACATTATTATTCAATCCATTAGTTTTAATTTCAGATGCCTCCAAACAGGAAAAATGTTTTATTTACATACCGTAGTTTTTTAATAAAGATATCTTTTTCATCTCTTGTGAAGTTGTATAATTATTACCACGTAGCGTGTTGTATTTGTGGTGTCGCGCCAATATACAATGATGGAAACTATACCAGTTATCAAATATTCTTATAGAGATTTCATGTAATTTAGATAATTTATCTTCATATACAATTTAGTTTATAGAGAATATGTTTTAACATATAAAATTAAATTCATTTAGAACTGAGTTCTATCTGTGTACTTTATCGAATAATCACGATTTCAGATCGAAGTTCCACTTAAAATCAGATAGATATAGGGTGAGATTGCATTCTGGTACTGTACCAATGTGGGAATTAAATTTTCCCAAGGATCAAACCCGTAACTTTATGATTTGCAGCGACGTAACATATCCGCTAGACAAAGGTGATCACTAATGACCAGATGCTGTAACTGGTTTATTAAAATATCATCTCAATTCTCCCCACCAGTGAGTCGGCAAAGAGACTGACGATTTTATAGCGCTAAACGTTATGGCAAAAGAAAAAAAATTATTGGACAAATCAAGCGTTAGAGAGAGCGAGGAATGCGTTTTTCGAGCCAAGCATTTTGACGAGCTAAGAGTGTATTCATTGTCTGAAGTCATTAATGTGGTATGTGGTATTTGTAATTGTCGCACCCTTGTGAATATTGAATTCCGCCAAGGACTGAATCGCGACCTTATGATTTGCAGTCACGTACAGTATCAGTTGGACAAAAGAGATCACCGATATCCAGCGGCTATTACTGGCTAAGATACCGCCACAGCCATAATAGATTACTTAGATAATTGATTAAATACTAAACCAATAATATTTTTTTGTAATTCTTACGAAAATAGCAATATCTTGAAGTACATGTTTTGAAATGGAATACCATTTATTGAAGTACATACAATATTATACCCACATCTTTTTTAATATGTAAATAACATGTAGAGTTATGGAGATCATTTATTTTATGGCAAAAATAATGAGCCTTTTTCCAAAACATAAAGCCCCAGATCCACCTTTTTCTAAACAAACCCATAAGATCTAATTTTTCGTCTTCTGTTTCATTCTAATAAGGCTAATCCATCCATAAATAATGGCAAATGACACTTAAACGACGATAACCCAGTAAGTGAGCCCAGTCAATATCCATCCCATATCGTATCCATCTTCGTTTGTGACTCACCATTCAAGTCCATTAACAGCCTCACTTGGTATCCAATGGCAACTTCAATCGATCAAGTTTTACAATCGATGAAGAAATTTTTCATGTTTGATGAATGCAAGTGAAACTTCTTCATCCAGAAACAAAGGCTTTTATGTTTACTCCAGCTAGCAGAGGTTACCTTTATAAACAGTGATATTAGGTTTGTTTACTGTTGATTGAACATATTTTTTTTTGTTATAAATCTTGAGGAAAAATAGATTTCTAATACTTTATTGAAATTTTCTTGTTGATGCCACGTGTGTTTTCCCATTCAAATTAATTTCATGTTATCGATCTGAATTCTGAATACCTTAAAAATACTTTATTTCAAGCAAACAAATAAAATAAGGGTTTTTATCTTCACTTATAATCAATTTTTTTTTTTATATTCAGCATAATCGAAAGAATGTATCGGCTTTTTTTGTTTTTTTTTTTTGTGAAACATGGCACACGACTGCAGTAAATGCTGCCACCAAATTTTTCCGAGAAGTATATTTTTACCTTCCTTTTGGTTATTTAAACAAATGCTCCATTTTGAATCAACAACACGGTTATATTAATGCGGTCTTCATAATTTTGAATCTTGGTCTGAAAACGATGACGGAACATGGTGAGACAACAATTTCTACACAACAGAGAAAATATTTAATCCTGGGGGTCAGATCCAATTTCACATATAATGGGGAATTTAAATATTTTGCGTCTTTAAAGCAGTACGCGTCATAATGTTCTTCTTTTAACAAACCAGCCTATATAGTTTAGCATTTCTACGCATTTTTATAAATTAATGCTTTATGTTAGTGAAAAATTTATTTATTACAAATTATTTGTTTTTATTCATCCGTTTGTGACAAAAACCCTTTAACAATAGTCTTGCATACAAAACTGTCTGTTTTGTATGTAAATACCCAAATGAACTTAATGGTATGTGTGTGTTAAATTATCACCTTAATGCTTTAATTATTCATAGAATTGGTGTTTTAACAAACATTTATCTGACATGCAGGAAAATAAATTTCTTTGACTGATCTACATGCTGTCTCCGTTCAGCCTAGATGTGCTAGACACCTATAAAGTCTACTAGTCCAAAATCTTCAATTGTTCATATAACGTCGATTTCCCAACGAAATCAGATTTCAAACCTAGAGCATTAAAGTTGAACTAAAGTATCAGAAGGCAACAATCCCTATGGAGTTTATTTTACTAATGTTAACGACCCGTTTTAATACAATATTGGAACTATTTTAGGAGGGACCTCGTCATTTTGGTTATGGTCGAAATTATACTGGATAGTGGATAAAACCAGCATGATGTTGACATTCTTACAAAAACGATTTCCGATCCTGCTACCTTCTGTTATACGTGCTTAAACGAAACCATTTACGAAAATTCATAAATTGTGTAGTCAAAATATTCATACTTTCATATATCATGTTAGTAAAGATATTTTGTACAGTACTCGTTTCAAATGTCAGTAAAAAGCTTAACTTTTTTTTATGCTTTACATAAGTGCACCGCAACCGGTGTGCGCGGCACACTGTTGTATCACGAGCCAGATACAGGAGTGCCGCAGTCAAATACATTGACATTTTACAATTTTTCATCATATATTTAATACACAATGACAATTTTTTCCTAATAATGTCTATTTTTCTAAATATACTATAAAATAATTATTATAACTAAATAATTATTCAATGGTCCCCTGGTGAGAACAGTTGAAAACTGCATAGTGTGTTGTGTAAACACCAAGGCCCATCAAATTAATCACAGATAAAGCAAAATGTCCGCAAAGCACTACCTCTACAAATTCGAGAGGAATTTACAGATTTAAATAATGACATGACTTTAAAATTATGCTTCTCCGAAGTTCCCTTAGATGTTTTCTGGATTTACCTTAAAAAAGAATATCCTCACATTTCCTACAAAGCAATCATAACATTACTTCCATTTTCGACGACATATTTATGTGAGCAAAGTTTCTTAACTCTTGTATTAATTAAAATGGATAAGCGGTCATGATTAAAAGATCTTGACCAAGAACTTCGGGTCACGGTGTCAAATATTGAGCCGAATATACAACTTTTGTGTTCATTGAAACAAGCGCAGGTATCACCCTAATAATTATTTTGATTGTGTAGAAATAAATATGTTATGGTTTTATGTATGTATACTTTTCAAACAAAAAACAAACATTTATTGTAAAATTTGTGTATCAATTAATACCTACATACTTTAGCTTTTGGTGTGTCGCGGAATTCTAGAAAGAAATTAGGTGCGTTGTAGGTGAGAAAAGGTTCCGGAGCACTGCTTTACATAACTGCCATTTACCATTTTATAGAATGCCAAAGTACTGCATATAATGCTTAGAGAAAGTATATGATGAACCTCATAAACTCTGTTTTGCCTAAAAATGTCCGGAATTCTATGCAGTGTCTTGATATTATATAGAATGCTCGAACTTCAGACATTGCAGATAATAAATATTTATTTACTCATTCAAAGCGTCGATAATAAGGTTCCATAAACAAAAGAAGTTTGTAACAGAATTTAAAAATAAGTCTTAAATAGAAGGAAAACGCGCAAAGAAATCGAGAAGTAATAACAGTGAGAATAATCGATATCTCTACTTATGGCTTTTAAACTTTTTCCTAGTTTTTGCCACTTTTTCATTTAAACTCTTTCATTTAATAAGTGCTCTAAAGCATTAATGACTATCCGCCTTCGTATATTTTGTAAGTCAGTAAGATTATTTTATTTTTCTATAGTTAGCTATGATTTCAAATTCTTTTGGAGACCTACAAATACTTTCGAAACGCAAGAATTGGTGGCTGTCATAAAGTAGTAAAAAATAGCGAACACTTTTTAAACAGATTTTTTCAATCTATAAAAAAAGATATAAAAGATTTTAAACTTCATAATTATTTTATTTTAGTATTGAAATTAATATACTTGAACATAAATTTCAATTCAATCCGTACTTAAACTACTTGTTTCATGCATGTAAATACACAAAATCAATCGATATAATATTTATTTAGAAAAACACAGCCAAAAATCTGCTGTTAGCACTTTGGGTTTTTTTATTTAATACTGTACAAAAAATGGACAAAAACACACAAACAATGGACCAAAAATACTAAAATAAAGACAAATTATTTCGTATAAAAATTTTCGTATATATATTTCGTGCTACAGAAACCACTGTAATGAAATGCCAGCCATTGCCAAAAATCAATTGCCTCAACTCTCATTTCCCAATTCACACTGTCACTCGAACATTGCAACCTAGAACACCCAAATGGTATTTTCTTACTCGACTTTTCAGCCGCTTTCTGGTTTGTGATAGAAGGGAATTTTGTATATTTGTGTGTTCTTGCTGACAATACAATACTTTTAGATTCTTTGAACCTTAATCTTAATTTAATATTCTAAATTCGTAATTTGACGATTACTATAAATAAGTTTTTTTCCTATACTTCTGGAAAGACATTTACCAGAAAAAAGTATGAGAAGTAAAGGGTTTATTACCCCAAGATTTAATAACATAACTTAAAATCTGAAAAAGAAGAAATATTTGAAATAAAAATTCTACTTTTTTGTGTATTACAAAAAATGTATTTCCGAGAAATGATTTTAGAACATTTTATTAGAAATAGAACATTTTTAGTTTATTTAAGATGGATTGATTATGCAAATGATTTTTCAATTAAGTTCCGTATATATCAGAGGATTAAATATTCTCTAAATCGCTTATTTTCAACGATTTAATTGTTAATCAATTAAAACCTTACGATTAATGATAAATTTAATTTACCATACACTTAATATGGTGTATAAAAAATCTCCAAATTAAAAAAAAAAAAGAAAATAATGAAAATTTTAAAGAATTGTAATTGATTTAATGAACAAAAGGGTTTCTAAAATGTGTTTTAATTAATATTATTAAATTTATTTAGATTATTTATCTTTTTAGTAAACATTTGATTTATAAAATAGAAACATTTATTGATATATTTAATAAAGGAATGAGTATGTTAAAAGATATGGTATTACTTAAACATATTATATCTCTCTTATTTATTAATAATTCATTCCTAATCTATTAACTTGTTGAATTATGTCCATGTATTTTAAATTTTAAATTTGTGGAAATCAGTTTTTGTGGTTATAATTCTTCTCTTGGTTCTGGTGATATTATGTTTCATTCTAAAATGTTCAAGTCTAAAAAAAACACTATATAACATTGTTCTAAAACATTAGTTTTATATTTTGCATTAATTAGTTTCAACTGTCAAATAATCAGGAAGGAAGGTAAGCATTTTCATTTATTAAATAATCTAATTTTTTATTTATTTAATTATCATTAATTTTAGTGTTTTTAAATTAATTAAATTCGATTATATTTTTTTTCATAATTTTAAAAGCACTATCCTAATGTAGGGTTTTTTTTTCTTTCTCGTTTGCGAAATATGGAAGAAGAATTGTAATTAACAAAAAATTTGAACTCGAGATTTTTACAAATCTCATCATTTCTAGCATTTTTATTGAATCTATCTGTGCCAATATACATTTTTACATCAACCAATTAAAGTCGAAATCTGACAAAAAAATTATTAAAAAAAGTAAGCTACGACAACAAATTTCAAGTTATGTGAGAATATTATTTTTTTAAGTCAATATTTGTCTAAATTAATTTATGTCATTAACCGGTTTGTCTCTCGCATATATATATAGATAGATATAAATAAATTTTCAAATGATAAATTAATCGCGAATAAATTATAAAAGATATTAATTCATATAGAATTTTTATAAAAACAATATGTATGTAAAATATGTATGTTTGTATGCTATTTTCTAATTTCTGAGATCATAAAACAGTTTCATGATAGATTAATCTCAGAAAAGGAGTTAAATCTTTCAATGTTTCCCACTTAAGAATGAATGAAGTGATATTTCTCCACTGGGGAAAAGAAAAAATGGTTTTACCAAAACTGTTATCAAACGAGAGGGCAGCTTTCTGGAACATATTATAAAAATTAAATTATTTAATTTCCAACGAAATAAATTATATTTCAGGAAAATACCTGCTGTGAAATTCAACTTTTTTAAAAACGCATCTGCTATCAAAGAAGCATACATAATAATGCAATACTGCTAAAAGCAGATTATATTTTATATATATATATATATATATATATATATATATATATCAGAACTCTGACACCTATTACAATATTTTCTCCATTTTTTATATACACGAAAGTAAATAAGCATAAATGATGCTTCATTCATATTTATCAAATTAAAATCACATTACCACATTAAAATCCTAGCCACTTGCCAGTGACTAAAGAAATAGCGCGTGATAATTGATAAGAATACAAAAGCTATTTACTATACTTCATGAATTTTGTTGTTTTTGTTTCCATGGCACTTGTCATTGAGAAGCAAGCCGATTAAAGAGCATTTAATCCAAATTTTTTACGTCTCCTGTTTTTTCAGTAGCTCCATCTAGGGCCAAGAGTATGATTTAGCTACTCAGGCGTCACAACCCTTTTTTTATGAGGTGGACTTCATTCATACATTTCATTCACTCATCCATAAATCGTAATTTAAACCTGAATCAGAGAACGATCACCTCTGAACCAGTACCCCCCTCCAGTGGTATCACTGTCTACATGGAGAACTTTGTGACCCCGACAGATTTATATGTGCACCAGTCATCACCACACTCGAAGGTCTTCGGCCTGTTGGTTCAAGCTTGCAACTCAAGGGATGCCAATCCAACTCTCTACCAACTAGGCTACCCAGGCACTTTCATGAATATTACATGTATTGAAACTACCATTATTTATGAAGGTGGCACTTAAAAGTCGGAAATTGTTTCTTATATTTAATCATACTATAATTCACTAATAAAGGATTTCGAGTAGGAAGACGTCCTTCATTAACCTACGCATACTAAATTATTTTGGCATATCCTGTAATTCAGTCCCATTATTCCCTAACATCCTATATAGCGTTTTAAAAATATTTCTCTTATTGAATAAATTTTATTTTACTAAATAAAGAACAAAGATCTTATTCCTCAGGGAAACTCTTTAATTTAATACAAAAATAATATAGCTCGTTATTCTATTTTTCTGAGACTCAACGGAAGAATGGAAAAGTAAATGGCAACTTATAATAGGATTATATAATCCCTTCTAAGAATTTGTTACAAAAAATAATAGAGCTATGAAACATAAATTGAGATGGAATTTCCGATCACCAATATTATAAATCGATTTCAAGCATACTTTCACAATTGTAGCAAATGGTTCACATGTCTAGCCAAACAAACAGCATCACATACTAAACAGGAGACTTAATGGATTATCCTGAGGCAAGTGCCTCTAGATTCCAGAACTTTCTGCAAGTATCTAGACTTTTTTATAAACATCTAGAGATGTACATGATTGCAGAAGAATCACCCATACTAATTTTCGGCGGGACATTAAAAAATACCCTTTTTTTATGGGACTAATGATAGAAGCTGATCTTCTACTTCAGAAAACTGCAAATTTTAAGCTTATTTCAACTTCAGATTCCCTTTTTATATGGCTACAGAGTTTTATTTTTTGCAGTTACTTACAACTTTGGTGTACTACTAATATTACTACAAAATAATATTGATGCTATTATAATATCGACCATGGGATTATAGTTAAAATTGTAAGGTGCATCCCAAAATTAGTTCTTTAAGTTGTTAGTACTTATTTTGACATTCTTTTTATCTAACCAACTCTATATTTCTTTGATATTCTGACAGCCAGTGATCAATATAAGATTTCAATAAGATGCATCCCAAAATTAGGTCTTTAATAAGCTATTACCTATTTCAGCATCCTTTCTGTCTAACCTCCTCAACAATACTTTGATATTCTGACAGTCAGATACCTATATAAAATTATAATAAGGTGCATTCCAAAATTATTTCCTTAATATGTTAATACCTATCTCGACATAATTTCTATCCAACCTGCTCTATCCGATTTATATTATATTATATTATATTATACATATTATACATACATACATACATATTATACATATTATACATACATACATACATATTATACATATTATACATACATACATACATACATATTATACATACATACACACACACACACACACACACACACACACACATACATACATATATATACTGAAGTGACAAAAGTCATGGGATAGCAATATGCAAATATACAGATGGCAGTAGTATCGAAGCGAAGAAGTATAAATGCGCAGTTCGTTTTCCAGAGCTTTCATTTGTATTCAAGTTATTCATGTGAACAGGTTTTTCGTGATTTATGGCGGCACGACGAGAATTAACAGACTTTGAACGTGGAATGTTAGTTGGAGCTAAACGCATGGGTCATTCCATTGCGGATATCGTTAGTGAATTCAACATTCCGAGATCCACAGTATCAAGAGTGTGCCGAGAGTATGAAATTTCAGGCATCACATCCCATCATGGACAGCGCAGTGGGCGAACACCTGCACTTAACGACCGATACCGTCGACGTCTGTGTAGAATGGTCAATGTTAATAGACACGCAACACTTCGTCAAATAACTGCAGGAATCAATGTGGGGCGTACGAGGGACGTGTCCGATAGGACTGTGCGGCGAAATTTGTCTTCCTTGGGCTATGACAGCAGATGACCGACTCGAGTGCCTTTACTGACAGCACGACATCGCCTGCAGCGCCTCTTCTGGGCTCGTGAGCATATCGACTGGTCCCTAGACCAGTGTAAAACCGTGGCGTGGTCAGATGAGTCACGATTTCAGTTGTTACGAGCTGATGGTAGAGTTCGAGTGTGGTGCAGACCCCACGAAGCCATGGACCCAAACTGTCAGCAAGGCACTGTTCAAGCTGTTTGTGGCTGCATAATGGTGTGGGCTGTTTTTACATGGCATGGACTCGGTCCTCTGGTGCAACTGAACCGATCAGTAACTGCAAATTCATGGACTTCACGTACCCACACAACGATGGGATTTTTATGGATGACAATGCGCCATGTCACCGGGCCAGAACTGTTCGCGATTGTTTTGAAGAACATTCCGGACAATTCCAGCTCATGATCTGGCCACCTAGATCGACCGATATGAATCCCATCGAGCATTTATGGGACATCATCGAAAGGTCCGTTCGTGCCCAAACTCCTGCACCATCCACACTTTCACAATTATGGACGTCTATACAGACAGCATGGCTCAATATTCCTGCAGAGGACTTCAACGACTTGTGGACTCCATGACATGTCGAGTTGTTGCACTTCGCCGGGCAAAAGGAGGACCGGCACGATATTAACAGTCATCCCATGACTTTTGTCACTTCAGTATATATTATATATATATATATATATAGAACACCTTCGAAAGCCTTATTTTATTATCTCCATAATTAAATTCATTATTAGAATATAAATTTTGAATGTGTATGGCCAATAAAAAATATCTAACACGCACAGAATAAAAATTATAATGTCAGTCAACAGCGGCTGATATGACCTGATCGAAAAGTACTAAATCCTTCCCGATCCAGACAAAAAGCTGTGCCAGTCAACGGTGACTGACATGACGCTAACCCGTTAATTCCTTATATAATCTTCGTTCAATTACAAATCTCTATAGATATGGTGTGTCACCTTGTTGAGATGAAGTGCCCTTTATATCTATCGAAAAAACGAACTTCTTCCGAATGAAATGGAAAAAAAATTATAAAGGAAACTAGAAGTGATTAATTTTTAAATATGTCACATTTAAACAAGAAAATAAAATTTAATGATTCGAAATGCAGCCAAAATTATAGGAAAGCTTTTCAATCTTTTTTAAATGTCAAGACGAAATATATTTCTGTCTAGACATTTCACATTAAGAAGCTAAGGGGTCTTCAATTTTCTCATTATTTTCCAATTCATATTGATTATTTTTTACAATCGTATTCTGTCAATGCCTTTTTGATAAGACGATTACAATTTTTTCGTAAAACTTAGATTGCATTTTTATTCGTTTTATTCAATCAGAAAAATTACAAGAAAAGAAGTGATCTCATAACGATGAAAAAATAAGATTCGATACAATTTTAAATCGTTTCTCTTTTTGATTTCTGAAGATGATATATCCTTAAAGACGGTTGAATATCTACTTAAGAATGAAGTAATATGTTACAATAAATAACTCAACCCGAGAACAGCAGCAAAAAAGAATTGATAATTTTGTCATTTCATATATTTGTCTTGGAATTTGTTGTAAAGATTATGTTGTGATATCATACTCAAAGGCTTCATTCCATCGTAAGAATTTTATTTTTATTGGGCCTTACAAATTAATAATAAAGAGTATTGACAAAAAAGTGTCTTAGATTTTGCAAAATTTGCTTGATTGAAAGCTGGATAATTTTTGTAGAATATAAAAAGAAACAGCGAATTGACTATTTCCCATTAAAAAAAATTCAAATAAATTCTGAGCGTTTTAAAAAATGTGCCCGATATATCAAAAATGATTCAGTTTCGAATCATGATTTTTATTGTAAGCACATAAAAGAAGTGGAACAAATTGCAATAAGTATGTTTTTCATCAATGGTTTTATAGGCCGACGTCCTGGTTTAGGGTCAACACGTCTTCCCTATGATTCAGGCCTTCTGGTTCGAACATGGTTGCTCCACTTTGTATCTGTGAGATGTGGGAATGCGTATCCCCTGTAAAAATTGGTTGTGCAAGCGAATTTCTGTGTTTTTTCTTTTATCTCAGAAGCTACTGCACCTTTTTCAATGGAAACATGAACACGACATCATTATAAATGTTATGTGTGTCCATATTTAACAGCACGAATAACATCAAATTACCCACGGGTAATTTGATGTTATTCATGCTTTAGGTCTTTACCCTACGCTTTAGGTCTTCAATATTTGTAAATAATGGCTGTACAAAAATACATATTTCTTCATGGAACCCATCAAAATAAATCATTCGAAAGTACGTCAGGAAAATGTGAGAACAACAAACGTAGAGTAATATTTCGGAAGATCAACGAGGCATCTACAGTTGAGGCAATGTACCTAAGAAGAACTTTCAAACATTTACATGCCAATAAAGGAGAGAGAGGCTCTTCCAGGAGAAAAAATTAAATCAGCACAATCCTAATAAAGTTGTGAAAAAGACCAAATTGTGGAAAGCCAGTGTGCTTTTCGGGGTTTGCTGAAACGAAAAGTATATTATTTCCACTTCTTCATTAGAAATGGCAAATTGACCTGATCTTCAAGTCCTCAAACATCGAGCTGTTTAGAGACGTGGTGAATTTTATTTGCAAATGAAGGATCAAACACAAAATGAAAACGAAATGCATGCTGCACTATAATTGTTGACTGTATCTTATTACGCGGAGAAAAGCAAAATGACATCTGTGAGTGAGTGAGCGGAAATTTTGAGAAGCTGAAGTTTTGGAAGTTTGGTCACTTACGATTTTTTCGACCTTCACATACGGATAACTATTTAATGGCAATTCTCTAAAATTCTAGGCTATACCAAATTCACTTTCTTTCACCAGATTTTTGTCGTTATATAAGTATAACTATTTATAATGTGTTCATTTCTTTATACCCACAGAACATAAAAAACAAGAACATAATACTCATTCAAAGAAATTAAGTAATATTAATATATAAATAATTCGTCTCAAAAACTTTTAGAATTGCAAAGAACCGGCGTCCTAGCATAGGGGTAGCGTATCTTCCCTGTGATCTGGGCGCCCCGGGTTCGAGTCCCAGTTCGGGCATGCTTGTTCTGTGTTCTATCTGTGAGATGTATGAATGCGCCCTCCTGTAAGAAGGGGTTGTGCAAGCGATTGTGTGTGTCACCTTCATTTGAGCTAGAAGTCAGACTTCTGCCCTCTGGCTGCTCAGGAGTCTTTACCCTCAGAAGCTACCTGCACACCCTTTCTGTGGAAACATGGTCACCACATCATCATCATTTCATAAGATTGAGAAACAAAAATACAATTCGACTACAAATTGCTGTGCATATATTTATTACGAAATAAAACTTGAAGAGATTATTTCTGACTTTAAAACCAATTACTTTCTTTGAGAGCTATAATAATTTTAACTTCGACAAAAACACTATTTAGAAAACAATTACTTTAAGTTTTAATATCATCATAGCTATAAAACAAATAGCTTGCAAAATTAAATTTTAACAATTATTTTAAAATTAAAAAATATTTCTAACGTAAATTAATTCGAATGATAGTGTGAAAAAGTTTACGAGTTTATATTTTCTAAAAAAAGCTGAGGAAAACCAAAAATATATTGATCCTCAATAACATTTTAATTCACTTTTGGACTTAAAAAATAGAATAAAAATGAATTCTGTCTGTACTTCCAATCATCGAAGAAGATCTC